>PVJS01002394.1:44302-84981 GCA_004027185.1 Glis glis | reverse complement strand
CCTCCTGTCTCAGCCTCCCAAGTACTGGGATTACAAATGTGCGCCACCACGCCCGGCTAGAAACAATCTTTCTAAAATGTAATTTTTTATAATTTTTTGGAGCCGGGCGTGGTGGCGCACGCTTGTAATCCCAGTACTTTGGGAGGCGGAGACCGGAGGATCTGTGTTCGCGGCCAGCCTCAGCTGTCTCTCTCTCTCTCTCTCCCTGTCTCTCTCTCTCTCTCTCTACTTAGTGAGGCCCTCCGCAACTTTGTGAGACCTGGTTTCAAAATAAAGAATAAAAAATAGGGCCGGGGGTGTAGCATGGAGGTTGAACGCCCCTGCGTTCAATCCCCGGTACCACAAAAAAAAAACATTTTTTTTTGGTGTATTGTAATTATACATCATACTGAGGTATACAGTGATAGGTACATACATGCACACAACTTTCGGAGCATTTCCCCCTGAGTCTCACCCCTTCCCTCCTCTTCCCTGTACATGTCTTTGAGGTGGGCATTGGTAATTTTATAAACATACATAGCATTATTTAAACTGTTACATTATTTATGCCTCTATACCCCCTCTTCCCTCCCCTAATTATGATCATTTGATGCCCCTGCTTAAAGTTCCCCACAGGCTTTTTAGTGCCTTCAAAACATTTTGGAAAAATCAGCACATTGCTGCCAGATACTGCTGTCCCTTTTCCTGACATTTGTTCCTTCATTTCTGCTCCCACTTTGCCTAGAAAACTCCAGACTAGGTGACTGTTTTTTTGTTTTGTTTTGTTTTGGTTTTTTGCAGAACTTATTTCTTGATATGAGCAAAATGACCTTCTATGTTCCATGTGCATAATCCCATAAAGGAATGAATGAAAAACTAGAACTAGAGTGATGTTGGCAGGAAAGATTTTTAATTCATCGTGGATATGTGGAGATTTTCTTGCAAATGAAGGCAAGAAAAACATTTCTATATCTGGTAATTTACACATGAGAACACAATAAAAGTAACTTTTTCTTTCACTTAGTTTTGAAATTATTCCCTAGTAACTTTGCCCTAATCAATTAAAGGTTCTAAACACCTCAATCAATGAAAATAAGGGCTGCCAAGGCAGATCCGCAGGGTGCTTATATCTAAATTTGGGTTAGCATTGACTAAATTCATCCGGGTTCCTTTTCTTCGGTTGCTACTATGGGCAGAGGCAAGTGGCTGGCTTTCCCTTTTGTCTGACATTTGTCTGGTCTATCATGGATAAGAGATACTATGTTCAGGGTATCCTGCTTAAGTGCAGAAAAAAAATATATGGGGAGTCTTGTCAGGGCAATAACATATGTTTTCTCTTCAGAATATTTGAGAAGATAGAAGATGTAAGGCTAAACTATGCAGGAAAACACAGCACGTTTTCTGGTATTGTAGCAATCATGTTGAAAGCCTTCCTATTTATGGGGTGGCGAAGTGCCTGCTGGTGACTCTGTGAAACACTAGAGAAGATGTTATGACAGCATCACTATTTTTCTGACATATTAAGATTCTGTTTTAGTCAAATTCTGGTAGTGCTGGATGGTGTTTCTCTCTGAAAGTGTAACCATTACTTCTCTGTGCTATGAATAGGTGAACTAAGATTTTGGTGTCCATCAAAGTGACCTTGTGAGTTTATGATCATACACCCAGGCCACATCTCAAGATTTCTGAATCTAGAGAAAGGGAAGAAGGCCTCTGCATTTTAAACATGTTCTTCATCTGAATTTGGCATGGGTCAGTTTTCTAGGTAAAGAAATGAGGCATCCCATACCTCAGTCTGCACAAGGAAGCTTCCAAGTGCCATGAGCTACTTAATAAATGGAAAAAACAGGTGTAAAATATAGTAAATTTAAAAATAAAACATACCTGGTGTTATAATTAACTATGTCATAGAGATAAAAAAAACCTCATTTTTCTCAATATAATTTATAAAGGGATTGCTAGCATGCTGTCATAGTATCTGGAAATCATACTAGTCAGCCAACACAATGTAGAGACCCTCGGTAAGTTAGGGCAGAAAGGGAGGGGAAAGGAACCTGATGCTAAATTGTTGGTAAGTTAAGCTACTGCTCCAGTAAATAGGCTTTAGTCAATTATTTGTCTGTATTTAGAAAATGTGCATGCAGAAGTACTCTGAAATTGATAGTCTTCATATTCATAGCACAGCTAAATATTTAACACACCAGTAAACTTTGATTTTCTTTTTCCTTTACAAAGGAAATCAGTTTTTATTTCAGGGGTGATATGCAATCAGCTTTTGAAGTTTACATCAACTAGAAAAACTTCAATGTATTAAATTACTAGAAAATTAATTATTAATGAATATAGGATACTAAAAGTTCACTGAATTCTAAACATCGAATCTAAATGTTGCATGTTGGATAACCCTATCAATCACTCACATTTTTATAGGTCACAGATGCAATTTCGACATGACAACTTTTCAGTACAGTATATATGTATCATGCCAACAATACAATGATTTATTTTTTAGGTTGTAACACTCTGGGGAAATTTTTTCTAGAATCACAGAATTTTCCAAATATCTGAGAGCATACTGATTTAAGTATCATTCACAATATTAAATATCATTCAAAATAATTATTACGAATAGATATGGCTCCAAAATGTAGCATGTATTTCCTATATTTAAAATCATTTTGATGATTCAAACAGAAGGCTTTACCATCAATTTCTAGGTAGTGGTTATAGATCTCTGATATGACTCTAATGCTCTAGTTGCCAAAAATAAGTAAAAAAAATAAAATGATCCCAATTGCAGCTCAACTCTCCTAAACAGTTTAGGGGCTTCTGACTTGCTTATTTTTCACTCTTGTTTTGTCCCTGGCTCTACACAATGTTTTCTATGGATACATAATTCCTCTCTGCTCTGGACTGCAATATGACTCTTGCCTAACCAATGAAGACTTAACATCTTTTACGAGATTTATTTTAAACATAATTTTTGTTTATTTCTTGTTGCTCTGATTTGTTTTGCTTCTATGACATAGTCTTAACTTTCCCTTTCTCTGATGATCACATCTTGATTTCCTTTCTAGTTACTACTTCATCCTTATTTTTGTGGTGTTTATAAAGCTGTTTGTCAAGCTTTCGCAACATCCCTACCCATACATGGGGTGTTATATTTAGATATAAAATGGCCCCTAAAAAGCTCATTTATTAATATTCAGGGTTGATATAGTTGAGTCATGAGGGTTGTCATATCAGTAGTGAATTTATCTGGGCGGTGTCCCAGGCCAGTACGGTGTGGCTGGAAAGGGTGGGTCCCTGGTGGTGCAGCTTTGGGGATTGTATATGGTTCCTCCTCCCCTTGCTTGCTGTCTTGCTTCTGGACTCTATAATGTGAGGAGTGAAACCTTGTGCTCTCCCTCTCTCCACTTCCCATCGCCACCATGCCCTGAGATCTGCTGTCCCTGGCTTCACATGGATGGAAACTATGAACAAATAAATCGTCCTTCCTCTAAATTGAATGGTCAGACCTTTTAGATTATAGCTGTGAAAATGCTGACTAATACAGAAAATAGTACCAGAAGAGCGGGGTCATCACTGCTATATCTAAGTCTGACCATGCATTTTCTTTGTCTTTGGAACTGTTTTGTGAGAGGAAATTGGAAGGGACAGAATGTGGCTAGAAAGGCAGACGGTAGAGAATGTGCTCAGGAGATTTTGGAGGGCAAAGAGGACTCCATAGGAAAGTGGAGTAGAGAGGCCACGTGTGTTACACTTTGGCAAAGAACTTATGAGCATTTTGCCTGAAACTTTGTGTGAGGCCAAATTTAAAGATGATAGACTAATAAAATGGCAGAGGAAATCTCAAAACTGCAAAATATCCAAACTGCATTATGGATATTGATGTCCACATTCAGTGAATTGTACAGTGAATTTCAGAAGCAGAAAGTAAAGCAGAGAGACTTCATAGATTTGCAGTTTAGCTGGAAAGGCATGGGTAAAGCTGGGGCCCAGAGAGATGCTGTTGTGGAAGAAAGTAAGATGGATGAAAGACAGGAGGAAGCAGTGGCTCTCATGGGGGAAGCAGTGGCCATGATGGGGGAAGGACCAGCAATAGCTATGATGGAGGTGGCAGATGGATCTGGGGCCAGGGGTGGCCCAGATGGACTTTGGCCAAGTGACAGCCAGGATGGACACCTGCCTAGCAACATCCCAGATGGAGTGGACTCTGTGGATATGTTTGAGAAGGGCATGACCACCTTTCCTGATGGTGGTCCATCTTGGCACTCACATAATGCTGGTTTTGCTGAAAAAAAGGGGGCCATGGAGGCTCCCCCCTCCAGATTTCTGAGGAAGATCTGGGAAGCCAGACAACACATGTGATAGGGTTGGAATCCCTGCAAGCAGCCCCAAATGGGACATTTTGTGAAACTGAGGGTGAAGCCAATGTTGCAAGAAAAGTCCCCAAGATTTAGAAATGCCAGAAATGTGAAATGACCCTGAGGAAAGGCTGCAAGTTGGGAGCCATGGAGCCAGGCTGGAAGTATGCCACCCATTGCAATCAATCAGGCTGCAGGGGTGGGGCTGTCAAGGCCCCTTGGAAATCACATCTCACCACCATGTGACCTGAATGCCAGAAGTGGACCCCCAGGATTAAATGCTTGCCCTGCTGGATTTCATTACTGTTTTGGTCCCATTCCTTCTTTTTATGGCCTTATTCCTCCCCCTTGGAATGCAAATGTTTATTCTGTTCCACTGTATATTGGACACATGCAACTTGCCTTTTGTTATGATTCACATTTTCTTTTACAGAAGCTCACAAGAGTTCACCTTGAGTCTCAGAGGAGACTTTGGACTTTGGGACTTTTCAGCGATGCTGGAAATGTTAAAACTTTAGAAACTCTTGGAGTGGACTAAATGAATTTTGCATTTTGAGCTGGGCATGAGCTTTTCAGGGACCAGGGGCAGAATGCTATAGTTAGATGTAAAATGTCTCCTAAAGACTCACTTATTAATATTTAGGGTTGATAAAGTTGAGTCAAGAGGGTTTTAATCCCAGCAGTGGATAAATCCATTAGAACAGATCTATCTGAGTGATGGCCCAGGCTGGTAGGGTGTGGCTGGAGAAGGTGAGTCCCTGGTGGTGAGGCTTTGGGATTATATATGGTTCCTCTTCCCCTTGTTTTTCTCTTGTTTCTGGCCTCCATGATGTGAGGAGCACAGTCCTATGCTCTCCCTCTCTCCACTTCCCACTGCCACCATGCCCTGAGATCTGTGGTCCCCAGCCCCACATGAACTGAAACCATGAGCAAATCAATTTTCATTCCTCTAAGATACATGATCAGTTCTTTAGATTATAGATGTGAAAATGCTTATTAATACATAGACATACGATCTACCTTTGTTCAGTTTATTAATTCATTCATTTACTTTGTTCATTTGTTAATATGCTTTAGATATTTTGGATCTTGAGCAGTGTGCCATAAAGACTGAAGAAATATTACAGCTGATTTATCATGGTAGTATAAATCAAACAATTCTATAAGTACTTCCTAATACCAATTTTACCTGATAGGCTTTTCCAAGTCCTTTTTTGCATATTAACTTAAAAAAATTGTTATCTCAGTATCCCTATGTTCCTTTAATGAGTTCTCATTTTTCATCTGCTAGCCAGAATTTATTTCTGTTGCTTACTCCTCAAAATAGTAACAATCTCATAATGCCTATCAATTCAAAATTGGGGGGAGGGGAAGTTTAATATTTGTGGAGTATTCTGATTGAGATTAACTTGTATTTTATCCCATTTTTCAGTTAGGTATTCCCCAGAAGTTTTGACTTATCTTCAGGAAGGTTAAGTTGTTAACTGCTGAAGGTCATAAAACAAATGTAGTAGATTCTGAAAACAAGTTTAACTGTTGTCCTAGGCAGATTCTTTCTCTCCACAGTGACTGTGTGTTTTGCTTTGTGTGTGTGTGTGTGTGTGTGTGTGTGTGTGTGTGTGTGTGTGTATAGTGTTGGGGGATGAACCCAGGGATCATTCTTTCTCTGAGCTACATCCCCAGCCCTATTCTATTTTTTATTTGGAGACAGAGTCTCACTAAGTTGCTAAGAGCCTCATTAAATTGCTAAGGCTACCTCCGAACTTTCAATCTTCCTGTCTCAGCCTCCCAAGTACTGGAATTGCAGGCATGCACCACCATGCCCGGCTGTATTTTGCTTTTAATAAATGCACCTGCAACCTTCTTAAGAGGATTATGTTTGGGTATTGCTCTAGAAAACCTGAAGTGCCTGGGAGTTTTTGTCCCCCCTTCTCCTGGAGGCAACTTGTTGCCAATGTTCTGCTGAAATGTGGGTCTAAAGCCAAGCCACTCTGTCTCAAGATGGACAAAGTTTGATGTGTAATTTATATTCCAGTGTTTCTCAAAGGGTATGAGACTTCACTTCAAATCACACCTTGGTTTAGCTTCTTTCCTTACCTTGCTATACAACACCAAACCATACTGAAATACAAAGCAAAAGGAAAATTGTGTACTCATATATATAATTGTGTACTTATATAATAAATTATGTACTCATGTAAATATATTCATCAAGATATTCTATATTTAAAACCAAGTGGAAGAAGCTAATATAAACATTAAAATAAAAATGGCATTATATAAAGACCTGCGTTGCTTCATCTCTTTGCATGCTGTTGTCATTTGTCATAAACCTACTTGGCAGGTGGGCAGGAAACCCTGGGCAGATTGAAAGGGCTTCTCCTGTTGCATAATAACAAGCTTTTAAAACAAACAAAGAACAGTCTATTTTTATTTTTCAAACTGGTGTTTTGTTCCTCATGGCTTTTTCCCATTAATCTGAACTTATATGTAATATGGTATTAAAAAGATTTATCTTGATTTCTGAGCTTTGTGATGTCCCTCATATTTTGCACCTGATGCCTCTCACTTGTCTCACCCTAATCCAGCCCCTGCTTCTCCAACTGCCTTTTCTGGTTTCTGCTGGGAACACTTTATTCAAAAGCTATTTGGTCTAAAATCTTTACCTCAGTGTCTGTCCTGCGAGAACCTCGTTTAAAATGGGGAGGTAAAGACAACTTAAATTAATTCACAGATTGGGTAACTTTGGCCAGTATTTATCCTAGGACAACATGCTCACTTTGTTTCTTAGTCCATGTTGTGGTTCTGTAATAGAATATTGGAGACTGGGGTCATTTGTAAAGAACAGAAATTTATTTCTCACAATTCTGGGGAGCAGATGTCCAAGTCTAAGGTGCTGGCAGGGTTGGTCTGTGGTTCCAAGATGGGCCCTTGTTGCTGCCTTCTCTGAAGAGGAGGAACACTGGTTTCTCACATAACAAAAGATGGAAGGGAGTGGTCTACTCCCTTGAACTCTTTTTATAGTGTCATTGATCCATTTGTGAGGGCTCTGCTCCTATGACCTAGAATGCTTCCATTAATACAGGATATTAAATTTGCAACATATGAATTTTAGGGGACAGGTTCAGACCATAGCACCTTGTTAGATAATTCTTCCATTGTTTGAGGTTGTCTTAAATTTATACATCTGGTTAAGTCTTAGAAGCAATGAATTCATATTTGTATCCAATTTGCATTAATTGTATTTTGCTTTTACATAAAACTCAATGCTTATATGTTGTCCCCAAGAACACTATTAGTTATATACAGTTGAGTGCATTTATTATTTTACATTCAATTGTTTATATTCCTAAAGCAATCGTCTCACTGTAAATAAACATTTGCTGTTCTGAAATCTTAACTACCTTAGGCAGTATTAGAAACAAACATTTGCTGTTAGTCAAATTAGGACACTTCTTCAATGTAAAAATCAAAGCACATTCAAAAAGACAAATTCATTTTCAGCAATTAGATAAAAATGAAAAAAATGAAACCTACTCTACCAAATCATGGGATACAATAATTTAAATTTGTATTATTAAATAAGAAAAAACAAACCTTGCAACTTTGGAAAAATTTGAGATCTCTTTCAGGAGCTGAATTTGATGGAATAAAGTAAAACATGTTTAAGTTATTTAAATTTTGTAGCTGGGCATGGTGGCACATGCCTGTAATCCAAGTACTTGAGAGGCTGAAACAGGAGGATCACAGGTTCAAGGATAGCCTCAGCAACATAGTGAGACTTTCAGCAACCTAACAAGACCTTGTTTCAAAAAAATAATAATACTATTAAAATTTTAAAAAGGGCTGGTAGTGTACCTGGGAGGTAGAATGCCCAAGGTTCAATCTCCAGTAACACACACACACACACACACACACACACACACACACACACACACAAATTTGAAGTCATATTACATCAAACAGTATTAATAAATTTTAAGTATTTCATATGGCTAAAATACCATGTTAAATTATTTATTTGAGACTCAAAATACTCTGTAAGTTTTTCATAGAATCCAAGCCATATCCAAGTGGGAGGACTTTCGGTTTTTCAGATGCAAACCCAGAAAAATAGTCTGCTGGAGATGGCAAAAGTACAGGGTGCTTTACCAAGCCCACTAGAAGGGTGGTAGAGTTTTAGCATTTGAACATGGTAGCATGGGGCTTGTAATATGATGAACCAGTCCAGCCAGCAATATTTTAGTGAAACTGGTCCAAATCTTCTAAGAATTGAGCTCCTGTTTTTATACCATTAACTAAGATTTTCAATGATTTCTGACTCTAAAGCTTAACTTACTGGCCCCCTTTCAAATGGGTTCTGTTGTCTGTTCATTTATTAATTTAATATTAAACCAATTCTAATTAATCATTTAATCTATTGACTCATTTATTTATCCACCTAAAGTTATTTATTTCATGACTTCAATTTGTTAGACACTATACTATGGTTACCTGAGAGAACAACAAATAAACACAATGGGGCAAACTTTTGACCTTCGGGGAATTTACAATCTTGCATAAAAAAACCCAGAAACCCAGAAGATTATGATAGTCACTATCATCGTTATGATGGCGGCAACAGTTTCTATGACCACACATCCAAGAGCATTTTTGCAGAGTCAGGAAAATATCTTAAGTGCTGTGTGCATATATGTTCCTATCACTATCGAATATAGTATGTTGCGAGACTACAATGCCCAAATAAAAGCATATTTAAAAAACTAGTTACAGCAAATTATAAATGTTTTAAAAAAAAGAAGCATGAGTGGAACTTACCATGACAAATTGTGTTGATGAATCAGAGGAGGGGTGGCCATTAACATGCTGATGAGATGGAAAGTTCCACGTGGTTAGAACACAGGAATGCAAAGAAGCAAAAATGAAGTTCTCTTGACATTTTATTTCTTTGACGAAGTGATGTCACTCATATGATTTATTCAAACATCCATAAACTTTTTAAATTTTATCTTTTAATCATTTTTAGATCACTTCAAAAACTTCCTAACTAGTCTCTTTGCATTTTGAATACATAATGGAATTATGGATATTGGGAAATGTAAATTTGAGATGAAGATCCACAAAGTCGTATGGGAGCCAGGTGTGGTGACACACACCAGTAATCCCAGTACTTGGGAGGCTGAGAGAGGAAGATCACAGGTTAGAGGACAGCCTGAGCAATGTAGTGACATGCTCAGTAGCCTAGTGAGACCCTGTTTAAAAAACATAAAGGATGCGAGTGTAGCTTGTAGCTTGGAGATAGAATGCCCCTGGATTCAATCCCTAGTACCCCCCCACCACAGGAGAACTTAAAATGGTGGAACTAGATGAAGCAGGTCAGTGGGTTGTGATGCTAAGATGTGGCCATGGATGCAGGTGGCCTAAGTTGAAGAGAATAAAGGCTTTTTTAGAGATGAACAGGTTACAAAATGACAACTCTGGGTGTTGGGAGGATCATCTCAATAGACACTGAGTCATCCAGAGGTTTGGAAACCCTGGAGGAGATAACATGGCTTTTATGAGAACAAGGGAAAGAAAAATGACAATTGAAAGTGTCTTATAAATGTGGGCACAGAAAGTGGTATGCAGGTAGTATAGACCAGCCACAGAATGTCAAGAATGTCAGAGATTTTGTCCTGCCTTTTTTTTTTTAACCAGAGCTTGAAGGAGTGATGGATGTTTGGGAAAAAATGTTAAATATATTACCAAGCCTATATTTTGATGCTAAAGAGCATTTATGAGGACTCTGTGGTGGAAGAAACTTTTACAAATTAGGAAGTCTTCATAGGCTAATCATCGAGTACTTTATGGTTTTATTCTATAATTATATTAAACTTTTGAAACATAATTTGACCTTTAGTATATCCAAATCCAATTTTTTCTATTATTGATATATTCAGAAAATAGGATTTTATGTATACTGCTTAATAAGGCTATTAGGATTGCCTTTGTTGTTCATCTGTGAAAGAAATATAAAAAATATCTTGCAACATGTTGTTTAGTGAAGATTATGTTGAGTAATATAATTAAAGAGAACAGCATAACACATGATATAAGACAGTATTAATCAGAAAAAAATGTTTTATTAGAGGAAGGCTAGGTAGCTGGGCAAGGTGGCATGTGTCCATAATCCAGCTGCTTGGGAGGTTGAGGCAGGAGGATTACAAGTTTGAGGCTAGCTGAGACAACTTAGTGAAAGCTTGTCTTAAAATAAAAAATTTAAAAATGGCCAGGGATATAGCTCGGTGGTAGGGAGCTCCTTGGTTCAACCTCTAGTACCAAAAAAAAAAAAAAAAGGAAGACTATGAGCAATGTATCATGGCTTGTTAGTTGAATGTGTTAAATTGATATATTAAGGGGAAAATCCTCAGGTGGCTAGACTAGGTAAACAGACGAGGATATGATGCAATTCTGCTGGACTTACATATGACCATAAGCAGAAGGCATACAAAAAAGGATACTTTGAATAAACAAGCTAATAGAAATATAGATGTAAATATCAGAAAAAGTAATTTAAAAAGTTTTGTCTATTGGAAGAAAAAACTTGGAGTCAGGCAAAAATTGCTCTTATTCATTTAAATCTTCAAGGTTTTTAAATATATGCACATACTATTAACAAAAGTATTTGAAATTATTACAATAAAAGTATTTTTTTTTTTCTGATGGTACCAGGGATTGAACCCAGGGGCGTTCTACCTCCGAGCTATACCCCCGGCCCTATTTTTTATACTTTATTTTGAAACCCGTTCTCACGAAGTTGCGGAGAGTCTTACTAAGTAACTGAGGCTGGCTGCGAACCCGGATCCTCAGATCTCTGCCTCCCAAGTACTGGGAATACAAGCATGCACCACCACGCCCGGCTTACAATAAAAGTATTTTAGATTATTATGATTAATTATCAAGTAAGAAGATTAGGTAATCCTCAGTGTATTGACTGCACTTGCTTGCTGGAACAAAATACCATAAATACTGTAGTTTAAATAATGGACATTTGTTTTCTTACAGTTCTGGGGCTAAGTCCAAGGTCAAGGTCTCATTTGATTTGGTTTGTGGTGAAGGCCCATTTCTAGCTAGTAGAGGCCAGTCTTTTTCAGTGCTCCCCCTTGGCTCTTCCTGAGTGCAGGCACATACAAAGAATTTTTTCTCTGTCTTCCTCTTCTTATTTTTTATGCATGTCAATAAAACTTTATTTACACAAAAAAGATGCACGCAAGATTTGATTTGAGTGCCAGTGCATGCTATTAAGAGCTGTGCATTAACTCCTATGACTAACTATTTTTGGGGAATACTCATGATTTGAAAATTAACTGGGCTGCCTTATATTATTATTGCTATGGTCTATTTAGTTGAAAATAAGATTAGTTTCTGTAGTAAATTAAAGTACTTTTATTCTTTAGAACTATTATTCTATAGTTGGAGTGCTTTACCTACAGAGGCTTGTTTTTTGAATTTGAATTGAAAAAAAAACCCGTAAATTTAAATTGGCAATTATCAGATTCAGATAGGTTCTTAATTTAAATTCAACAAAGATTAATTTACTACAGAAACTTCCTCTTATAAACTCACCAATCCTATTGGATTAGGTTCCTGCCCTTATAGTCCCATTTACCCTCAGTTTCTTCTAAAGCCCTATCTTCAAACACAGTCACATTGGGGCTTAAAGCTTCACTTGGTGAGTTTGGTGGGGACACAGTTCAGCCCATTGTAATCAATGTAACCTGAACCAGTACACATATTTCTAAAAAAGAGAAATTCCCAAAAGTAATTTGTTTGCAAAAGAGGTAAAATAATACATTAAATAAGTGTCTATTTTAGTATAAGAATTGTATTTGAAGCACATATTTTATGAACAAAGTAATTTCAATGACATGTTTCCTAGTTAAACTCTCTTCTCTGAAAAGTGAATCCAAAATAGTAATAAAATGTTGATAAACTTTGTTGACCTAATAGGAATTAGGTCTTTCTTTCTTTCTTTCTTTCTTTCTTTCTTTCTTTCTTTCTTTCTTTCTCTTTCTTTCTTTCTTTCTCTTTCTTTCTTTCTTTGTTTCTTTGTTTCTTTCTTTGTTTCTCTCTCTCTCTCTCTCTCTCTTTCTTTCTTTCTTGGGATTGAAACCAAGGGCATTCTACCTCTGAGCTACAGCCCCAGTCCTATTTTATTTTTCATTTTGAAACAGGGTCTCACTAAGTTGCATAGGGCCTCGCTAAATTGCTGAGGCTGGCCACAAACCTGCAATCCTCTTGTCTCATCCTGTCTCAGCCTCCCAAGTGCTGGGATTACAGGTGTGTGCCACCACGTCCAGTAAGAATTATTTTTAAATTTTGTATTTATTAAAAAAATGTGAAACACCTCTCCTCTTAATAATTGATAATTATAATTGATAATTGATAATTATAATTGATAATTAAAATTGATAATTGATCATTATAAATTTATAATTGATAAATTATATAATTGATAAATTATATAATTATATAATTGATAAATTATAAAATTGATATAATTTTAATTGTAAATTTATAATTGATAATTATAAATCTATTGTAAGGAAAAAATAACTAGAAACAAAGAGATTTAATTATGTTACTTTAAACTAAATTATCAGCATGGAAATCCAAGAGTTGTCTGTAATAAGTTAAATATAACAGGAATGAAAAATATCTAAGCCAAGTAGAATATAATGTTATGTGGCATAGGAATACTTATCTGATAATGAGATAGGAAAATCATTTTAAGTAAAAAAAGGCCATGAGAAACATAATTAGATTGTCAAATTTAACTACATTAAGACAAGAAAATATATTCTCATAGAGAAATAACAGAAGCAAAACTAATGACAAATTACAAGTGAAATCTTTCCAACAAAGTTGACAAGAAAATCATTCCTTTATATGTAAAGCATTCTTCTAAGTCAATATAGGTCGGGAGCCAAAATAATATTTTAAAAAGTCTAATCTCTTGCATAATTTAAAAAATGCCAGAATAAAGAAAAAAGAATAGAAATTGAGGGCAATTAGCCAGGTTATATTATCAACAATATATGTACAGTTTTCACTTTTCATTTGACACATTCAAAAAACATACTACCCTGTTTGGTAAAAATTGTCAAAACAAAGTTATTTTATTTACAAAAATTGAATGTAAATTGATTGTAATCTTTGATGTTGATTTAGTGAAGAGTACCCAAGGACCTTGTATTTGTTTACCTCCTTTTGTCTAATATTCAATTTCATACATCTGTCTTATAGAAGCAGTCAGAAAACTACACATTTATTGATGTATGTAGGTGTTCATTACATAACATTTTAATTTTTTAAAAAAGGAAGACAATTAAATATCCTTCACTAGTGATTTATGAAATAAATTATGATTCATTTGTGACAATACATTATACAACCATTAAAATAATTTTTAGAGAAAGGTTACTAACATGAGAGAATACATATAAGTTTATATGAAGTAAAAAATGCTAGTATACAGTAGTATTTGAAATTTAGATTAAAAGTACATACTTAAACTTTTAAAATATTCATAAGCTGTATAAATTAAAATTTAACAACAATGTTTATGTTTAGGTACCTAACCCATTTAGATTTCAGAGAATAACATTACTATTCAAATTTTATATAGAATCTGAAATATAAAGATATGAATATTGCATAAATGTCAGATTATTCAATAACTAGTGGTTGGATAATTAGCATTTGCTATGAAATAAAATGTTCTCTTTTTGTTAAAAGGCCAGTAATGGGTTAGAGCACCATATTTGCTATCTATGGCAGAAAATATTGCATATCCATTAAAGTCCACGTTCCTGTTTATAATGTGGAATTGGTCCTAGCCCAGGAATGTATTTCCTAGCCTCCTTTTCATCCTGTTTCTGTAAGAGCAGCAGTTGCAGTGAGTGAAATGTGAGTTGATGGGTTTCTTCACTTCGAATTCAGGAGTTTAAAGAAGCAGGGGTGGTTCCCTCTTTCTCTGCTGGCTGCAGAGAACTTTAAGAACTCAAGGATTTCAGTCCTGAAAGAAAACTGGCCTCAATCATCCTGGAACACACCTTATATGAGTTACATGTCATCTGGACAATAAACACATCGCTATTGAGAGTAGTGGATACGGTTGTTTTGTCAATCCACCAGAATTTGGAGGCTTGCTTCAAGAGTTAGTGTTAATCATGCTAATATATTTGCTACAAAAAAAACTAATGTCCCATATCTTACCAGTTATGAAAATAAACTCAAAATGAATTTAAAGCTAAGGTAAGAACTGAAACAATAACACTAGAAGGAAGCATAGAGGAAACAGTTCAGATATTGGAACAGGTGAGATTTCATGGACAAGACCCCCAAAGCACAAAGAAAGAAAAATGGACAAATGGGATTTCATCAAATGAACAAACAAACAAAAAATCCTTTTTACAGCAATGGAAACAATCATCAGAGTGAAGAGACAACCACAGAGTGGGAGAAAATATTCGTGAAGCATACATCAGACAAGGGCTTAATCCAGAGTATATAAGGAATTCAAAAAACTGAAAAGAAAAACTCAGATAACCCACTTAAAAATGGGACTAGGCTTAAATAGACATTTCTCAAAAGAAGACATACACACAGCCATATAAGTAAAAACTCTCCACATAATTAATCATCAGCGAAATGCAAATCAAGGCCACAGTGAGCTATTACCTCAATCCAGTCAGAATGAATCTTACTAAAAAGTCCAAAGAGAGCAAGTACTGGTAAGAATGTAGAGAAAAGAGCACCATTGTATACTTTTGGTGGGAATGTAAATTAGAACTGCTATTATGAAAAACAGTGTGGAGATTCCTCAAGGAATTAAAAATGGAGCTACCATATGATCCAGCAATCCTACTTCTAGGCATGTATACAAAGGAAATGAAATCAGTATGTCAAACAGACATCTCCACATCCATGTTCATTACAGCACTATTGACAAAAGCCAAGAAATGGAAAAACTAACTGTCCCTCAACTGATGAATGGATAAAGAAAAATGGTACATATACACAATGGAATACTATTCAGTCATAAAAAATATTGAAATCCTGTCATTTGCAACAACATAGCTAGAGCCAGTGATAATGATATTAAATGAAATAAGCCAGACACAAAAAGACAGACACTGTGATCTCACTTATATGTGGAATCCAAACAGTTCAAATAATGCTATATGCATATATGAAGTTATCAAACCAATCTCAACCATATGTACAGGGAGAAGGAGAGAGTGGGGTGGGGGGCAGAGGGAAGCTCGCCAAGTGCCATGTGCATGCATGTATCTATTACTCTGAACCTGATTAGGATGTATAATGACAATGTACCAATAAAAATATATTTTAAAAAGTTGATCTCATAGAAGTGGAGAGTAGAATGGTGGTTATCAGAAGCTGGGGAGAGTAGGGGATGGGTGGGATGGGGAAAGGCTGATCAATGGGTACAACGTTATAGTTCTTTGTAAAAAGTTCGGATATGCTATTGCACAGTAGTGTGATTATAGATATTGATAACTTATGTATATTTCAAAGAGCCAGAAGAAATTATTTTGAATGTTTTTACCAGAAAAATGATAAATATATGATGAAATAGATGAGTACCATGACTTGAATATTACAGTGTATACATATATCAACATATCACATGATGCTCCCAAAATATGTACAATGCTAGAAAAATTTTTGTAAAAATGTTTCACTCTTCAATATATTAGTTCCTTTAGGGGCAGCATTCATGATTCAATTGTGGCAAATATGCTGCAAATAGGCAAAAAATTATCACAGATAAAACTCATTTCTTAAAATCCATCATTTAATTTAATAGATTGCCTATATCTAATATCACTATCCATCAATTTTTGCCACATATTTTGCATTAAAATGAATTATATTTTCTTTGATGTTCTTCTTAAAGCATTCAATATAAGTGATAAGAAAAAATGACTGGCTATGAATTTTTAGCAAATAACATACCACTTTTATTATAAGTCACTGAGTTTCTATGATCTTGAATAGAGAGCAATTATTTTTACTGGAATGCAGATTAAAAGTGCTGAAATACTACAGATGTGTTTCTCTTCATGTTTTTAAAGATTCGTAATTATGGGATATTCATCTTTACATAATAAATCAGCATTAGGATAACAACCAGTGTTGGTGGTGTGCATTTATCTATATTTCAGTAGACATTGTCTTTCAGATTGTGGTACAAATAATAACACAAAAATATGTTGACAATATTTATGAAAAGGAAAAATCTTTAGAATGAACTTTTGTTTTCATTGCTAGTGAGTTACTTCTCAAAAGCCAATTCTCCCTCTGAATTCATGCATTTGTACAACATAAAAATTTAAGTTCACATGTTTCAGTTTAGCCATTAATTGGTGAAAACAATGCTGACACATGTTTAATGATGTGCCAACATTTAAGTAGTCACATATTTTTCTTTTTTCCCTTCCTTCCTTCCTTCCTTCCTTCCTTCCTTCCTTCCTTCCTTCCTCCCTCCCTCCCTCCCTCCCTCTCCTCCTTCTTTCCTTCCTTCCTTCCTTCCTTCCTTCCTTCCTTCCTTCCTTCCTTCCTTCCAGCTTCCTTCCTTTCTTTTTTTGTGGTACTGGGAGCTGAACCCACAGGCATTCTACCTCCCAGCTATACCCCCAGCCCTTTTTATTTTTTGTTTGAAACAATGTCTCACTAAATTGCTGAAGGCTTCCCTAAGTTGCTAAGGCTGGCTGTGAACCTGAGATCCTTGTCTCTACCTCCCAAGTACTGGGATTACAGGCATGCTCCACCATGCCCAGCTTAATGAATCACTCATTTTGTAAGTCAGTTGTAGAACTGAAACCTTCTGACTTGTATCCCTTTACTACTATTAAACTATATGTATTTCTGAATGTGTTTGAATAAAAATATTAGGACTTAATTCATGAAATGGCATAGAGATGTAATTAATTAACCCTAGTAAAATAAAGATAATTAATACCTTACTAATGCTTACCTTGACTTGTGGATTCCTCATCCATTTACCTGGACTCAAATCCATTTACCTGGACTCATTAGCACTCAAATAGATGCAAAGAAGGCTCCAAACAGTTACTCCTGTTTAAGAGAACACAGCATTGTACACAGAGAACTAACTCCACAATTACTTTTAAAATTACTTTTCTAGAACACATAAGTGAGTTTCACCTTATACTAATTCATCCACAATTTTATCCTTTTATATATGCACACATTTTTTACAGTCTCCTAGACATTTGTAGCTTTAGTTCACACTGTGGATTGCTTCTACAATTGCATCTCTCTTCCTAACTTTTCTCTCCCAACTAAATTCTTTTCTATTGTCAGACTGATTATTTTCAGAAACTACAACTTCAGCATTCCTGAATGAATTCACCAACTTCCTCCTTCAAATCTGTTTGTTCCTTTGCATGCTCCGGTTTTGTTTATGGCTTCCCTCTCCTTCTAGGGATTTGAACTTGAACACCAGTGTTATTACAATTTCCCTTCTTTTCCGCTCAGTTTAGTCCACAAGAAACAGTGAGTGGCTTTCATGTTCTAAGTTACAAGATGTCATGACTTTTAAACCACATTCTCTCAGCCTGTAATTTTTAATCTCTTGGGAGGAGAGAATATATGATATCATAGTGCCAGAAACTCCTGATGGATGGGGAGAAGTGAGGAAGAGGCAAGGATGGATTGAGCAAAAGTCACTGAAAGCTTCCTGGAGAAGGTGGAGGCAATGAACTGACAGTTGCATCTCCTTAACATCTCTTGCTGCTCTGCTCCTCTGCCTTCCACGGTTTAAATGAGACGATTCTAAGAGGAGTCTCCTTACTTGTGGAATGTACTGTTACTTTCAGTTGTGCCCACCAAGGCTCCTTTCCTCTTGTTTCTGTTTTATTCCTGTCTACTTTTTCATAAGGGCATCACACGTTGGTCCTCTTGGATTTTTTGTTCTCCTTCTTTTCTTTCTTTTTCTTTGGTTGTGCTGAGGATCCAACCCAGGGGCTCATGAATGCTAGGCACCCCTCTACCACCAAGTTATCCCCCTAGCCCCATCTTTATATTTTTTACACTTCTGCTTGTAATATCCTTTTATATAAAACTTGGAATATTTTCTTTTGTTTACTCAATTCACAAACTGGACTCAGCCTTCTTTGCCAAAATCTAATTTATACACCCTGAAGTTACACTGGCTAGAATAGTCATGAGATTCATGTGGCTATAGATGGCCTCCAATTTAGAATGGTTCCACTTCCAAACTTTCAACATTATGTATCTGTACAACATTTCTGATTTTTATTCTCAGTACAGTATTCACAAATTACATTAGATGGCCAACACTTTATTATGAAATTGATTAGCGTTAGATGATTTTGCCCAACTATACATTAACATAGTATTCTGAGTACATTTAAGGTAAGCCAGGTTAAGCTATACTGTTTGGTTGGTTAGGTCAATTAAATACATTTACAATTTATAATAGTTTCAATTTATAATGGGTTTATCAGGATATAACCCCATCATAAGTTGCAGAGCACCTGTATTTTTAAATTTTATTTATTTATTTATTTATTTTCATATTCAAACTTTTATTGGAGTATTGTAGACTCACATCGTAATGTAGTTCAGAGTGAAAATGACATACATGCACATAGCACTTGGTGAGCTTCCCCCTGGCTCCCTACCCACTCCTTCCCCTTCCCCAAACATGATATTGAGATTGGCATTGGTATTCTCACGTATGTACATAGCATCAATGGAAGTGCCTCCTTCATTAATTCTTCCCCACCCCATCATTCTCCCCTAGACCACCTCCCTGGCTCCACTGGGGTTTCTCATCCATTATTTGAAGTCCCTCTTGTATCCTGATTACTCCCTAGCTTCTGCATATGAGAGAAAACATATGAGCCTTCACTTTCTGTGACTGGCTAATCTCACTTAACATAATGTTCTCCAGGTTCCTCCATTTTCCTGCAAATGACATAATTTCGTTCTTCTTTATTGCTGAGTAGAATTATATTGTGTGTAATTTTGTAATTTTGTAATCCATTCATCTGTTAATGGACACCTAGGTTGGTTCCATAATTTGGCTATTGTGAGTTGGAACACCTGATTTCAATTTATTTATTTATTTAATTATTTTGCGGAACTGGGGATGGAACCCAGGGGCATTCTACTTCCGAGCTACACCCCAACCCTATTTATTTTTATTCTTTATTTTGAAACAGGGTCTCACTAAGTTGCGGAGGCCTCATTAAGTAGACGAGGCTGGCTGTGAACCCAGATCCTCTGATCTCAGCCTCCCAAAGTACTGGGATTACAAGCGTGCACCACCATGCCTGGCTTCCATTTCAATTTAAAATAATAAAATGAATTATAATTATAAACTTAATATTTAGTCACATTAGCTACATTTCAAGTGCTTAATAGCCACATGGGCAAGTCGCTACCATATTTGACAGCACATATATGAAAGATTTTCATCCTCAAAGAGAGTTCTATTGGGCAGCACTCCTCTGTGATCCCACAAATTGAAATGATTTTTCTTTCATCTATACAATGCTCACCTCCTCATTTGTTTTTTGATTTCTCTGATTTTTCTCCTCTTCTCAAAATCCCTTTACTTTCATTGCCCTTGTTCGAATGACATTCACTCTTCAACTTCCAGTTCTTGCTTTTACCTCCCAGAGATGTTCCCTGATCTCCATGTCAAGAAGCCGTGTTTTAATTACTTCATTTTCACAATTTATATATCTCCATTTGACATCACTTTTTATCTTGCACTCAGATATTTGTGTATGTATTTTATTTCTACACTAGAATATAAGCTCTATGGCCATCAAGTTTTATTTATTTTTATACTTTTATTGGTGCATTGTAATTATACATCATACTGAGGTATAGAGTGATAGGAACACACATGTATACAACACTTGGAGAATTTCTCTCCAGGTCCTATCCCCTCCCTTTTCTTCCCCGTACATGTTTTTGAAATTGGCCTTGGGAATTTCATATACGTACAAATCATCATTTCAACTTTTACCTTCTTTACATCTCTATTCCCCCTCCTCCCTCCCCTAAAGCCCCTCCATCACTCTATTGGAGTCTCTGCTCCTCTATCTGATTTTCCCTGATCTCTGTGTCAAGAAATGATGTTTTAATTACCTAATTTTCACAATTTATATCTCTCCATTTGACATAACTTTTTATCTTGCACTGTAGATATTTGTTTATGTGTCTTATTTTTACAGCAAAATATGAGCTCTGTGGCCACCACATTTTAATGATCTTTGTATTTTTTACATGTATCTTACCCTTCACATAGCATCAAGTATGTATTGAATGATTAGATTTCAGTTTGCTGATTTATTTGTGTGGTGTTCTTATTTATATATTTTAATATTGAGAAAAAAGATTTAGTTTTGTTCTATTAACAGTTTATAGTTACGTTGGGAAGATCAAGGGTCCTATATAAAATTATGGATTAACCAATCAGCTGATTAAAATATTCAACTTATATAATTCTACCAAGAAACTGTTTACTGAAGAAAATAGTAATACTTTTAATAGCTTTTTTGAAAAACTGTTAAAATTTCCCAAATAAATGATTTACTTGTAACTTTTTAATTACTTTTAATTAATAATTAATGTATAATCTCACTGATGCTATTTTCTTTTCAATTTGGGCATTTTTACCTATTCTGATTATTTGAATAAATCGAACCTACATTTTCCATTATAAAATAATGAAAAATATTTTTCCCACACTCTATGGTATATATTGCAAAAAGATGAAGAGTAATGATATGTTGTTTCTGACATCAAGAGTCTCATAAACTGGAGTTATCTTTTCCTTTAATATTTTTATCTTTTCAGAATCATATATATCAGAGGCAAACATTTATTTTCATAAAAATAAATTATCAGATTGGATTCTCTATGGATGCACTATGACTTAAATATTTACATGTAAAAAACAAACTTCAAATTGAAGCAATTGATATTCTTATGTGGTTTATAGGAATTGGAAATATCCCTTCAAAAAATACAAAAGATTTAGAAAGTGAATACTTGTAAGTTCAATAGAAAATATCTGGAGGGTTGTAATGTTATTAATTTTGTGTATTTGAATAATGACAAAATGCCTAAAAAATAATTAATCCATTAGCTCTCAATTAAAGTACATGTAATTACTGTAGTCCCTGGGAGTAATCCCTATTGTCAGAAACCAACATCATTTCTTTTTTTCTTCTTCTTATTTTTTTTACCAGACAAGAAATAGGTTAAGTGAATATTTTAATCCACTTGGATATTTATTTTCAAAATGTTGATAATTCAGGTGACTTTCAATCTAACTTCTAATGAAACTACATTTTACAAATATTATTTTTAAAAAATCAGGTAGCCTTGCATTTCCAGTACTCTGTGTGTGTGTGTGTGTGTGTGTGTGTGTGTGTGTGTGTGAAGAGAGAGAGAGAGAGAAAGACACACTGGGGATTTACCACTGAACTACATCCCAGCCTTTTAAAAAAAACTTTTTATAGTGAGTTGGGGTCTCACTAAGTTACTGTGTGCAGGCCTGGAACCTGCAATTCTCCTGCCTCAGCCTCCCAAATACTCGAATTATAGTCATCCACCACTGTGCCTGGCTTCCAATACTTTCATTTATTTTAAATGAAAGTATTGTTTCTTATAGATAACTTCACTCAAAAAATTCCTAAAAATAAATATTTCAGTTATTTGAATTATTCCTTTTTAAAATTTGTATTTTGTATTGGTACATTGTAGTTATACATCATAATGAGATTCAAAGTGATACATTTATATATGCTCAAAATATCTCATAGTGTAGTGGGGCGTGGTGGTGTATGCTTGTAATCCCAATACTTGGAAGGCTGAGGCAGGAGGATCGCAGGTTCATGGCCAGTCTCAGCTACTTAGTGAGGCCCTCTGCAACTTTGTGAGACCCTGTTTCAAAATAACGAATAAAAAATAGGGCTGGGGATGTAGCTTGAAGGTAGAATGCCCCTGGGTTCAATCCCCAGTGCCAAAAATAAATAAATAAATAAATAAATAAATAAATACCTCATAGTGTGTTTCCCTCTGTACCCCATCTCTGAATTATTTCTTAAGACACCCAAATCTCAATCTTTGAAGCTCAGGTATAAGAAATAAAATTTAATTTTTCTATAATTAAACCATATAAAATATGAGTCTTATATTCTACCACGTAATCACTATCAGGTCAGAGTTTTCTTACTTTTTTCCGGAGGCTTTGCGAAAGCTTTTGGGGTTTAAAAATGCAAAACCAAGCCTAAAGAAAGTAGAAGTGGCTTTAGGTTCATGAGCACCACACGCCTCATTCACACTGGTGTTCCAGCCTTCCGTTTCACACTGCGGTGTTTCTTCATGTCCA
Source organism: Glis glis (assembly GCA_004027185.1). Classification (NCBI taxonomy): domain Eukaryota; kingdom Metazoa; phylum Chordata; class Mammalia; order Rodentia; family Gliridae; genus Glis; species Glis glis. The sequence continues at coordinate 62,169 of PVJS01002394.1, read as the reverse complement.
TTGCCTGTGTGCCATTCTCCACCCCTGACCATATTAGAGAATACATATGACCCTTCACTTTTCTGTGACTGGCTAATCTCACTTAACATAATGCTCTCCAGGTCCTTCCATTTTCTTGCAAATGACATAATTTTGTTCTTTATTGCTGAAGAGAATTCCATTGTGTGTATTTCCTATAATTTTTAATCCATCCATCTGTTTATGGATACCTAGGTTGAATCCATAATTTGGCTATTGTGAATTGTGCTGCTATGAACATGGGTATGCATATACTGCTGTAGCTCTCTGATTTCGGCCCCTTTGGAAAGATACCCAGGAGTGGTCTACCCAGATCATAAGGTGGATCCATCCCAGCTTTCTGAGGAATCTCCACCCTGGTCTCCATAGCGGCTGAACTAGTTTTCAATCCCAACAACAGTGTAGAAGAATTCCTATTTCCCCACATCCTTGTTAGCATCTATTGTTTTTTTGAAAGAGTCTTGCTGGGTTGCTGAGAGCCTCAGTAAATTGTGAGGCTGGCCTCAAACTTCCTGTCTCAGCCTCTCAAGTACTTGGATTACAGGCATGGGCCAACAGGCCCACCAGGTGCAGGGCCTTTTAGAAAGTGATTAGGTTATAAGGGCTCCACCCTCATGAAGGGACTAGTGCTCTTAAAAAAGAGGTTGAAGGAAGTGTCCAAGTGCCCCTTGCCCTCTGGCCTTTGTCCACCCGAGGAAAAAGCTACAAGGCACCATCTTAGAAACAGAGTAGCCTTCACCAGACACTGAATCTGCTGGCACTCCATCTTAGCCTTTACAGCTTTCAAAATAGTAAGAAAGGAATTTCTGTTATCTATAAATTATCCAGTCTCAGGTATTTTGCTATAGTACCACAGATAGACTAAGGTAGTGGCATACTAAATGTTTAATCATTCTGATCTTAGCTAAGTACTGGGAATTCAGAGATCATCTCTAGATTTTACCTAAGATAAAAAGTATTTAGAGTTTTTTTATTCTATTGCTTCTGACCTATGTTAGTTATAGGTCACCTTAGGTTCTTGTTGTATGCTGAGATTTTCCTGGAATAGGAGCACAGCGCATCTCTGTTTCTGCAGACTCAAAATCTATATGGGGCCCTGTAGTCCACTCAAACACAGAGCTAGGGGACTATGCATTGGATGTGATGTGTGAAGACAGGCTTATGGCCCAGCTATAATGCACCTGAACTTTTTTACCCTCCTCTCTGGAAACTAATCTGGTTCTTCAATTGTTCCATTCATTCTCTAAATTATTCCCCTAAGAAATATGCTTTTAAACTTAAAAGCCAAGAATTCATTTCCATATTTTGCTGTATCGTCTCTCCTCTGAGGTAATGGATACTGGGAGAGTGAGATGCTTTTAATTTGGGGAGGGGGGAACAAGGATCATCAGGGAGGGGGAAGCCCAGGGCTGGTGGTGAATACCAAGCAAAGACACAGCATTGGCTAATCTATTGAAAACATGGTTCTATCAAATATAGTTAGGTAGGATTTTATTCAACACCGATTTTGAGCCAAGTACTGAGAATTCCCCAGCATATATCCTCAGCTTCAAAATGATCCATCCAAAGATGAAATCTAATATTTTAATGCAGATGCTTGGGATCACAAAACTAGTAAGTAGAAGAGGTGAAATCGCACCCGGGCCTTTTCTCTCCAAGTCACGTGACATAACTCACATCGACTTGGCTGACTCTATTGACTGCATTAATGACCCACTATGTCATTATTAAAGTCCTTAATTTCTCTTTATGTACAAATATAATTGACTTTCAAGGGGTTCTTTAGCATTTCCCAAATAGAATGGGTATAAAAATGAAACAAAGCTTCCCTGTGTTTCTTATTTCAGTACGAAAATCATGCTGTTTATTTCAGGTTAATTTTCTGATTTGATATTTGGAAAGAAACTATGGCAATTATACGACTTACTACTATAAGAAGCTAGAAAGAAAAACATATTTTCTCTGCTCTAAATTTCCAATCACAACATGAAAGTTGCTTAAGGCAGTACACTCTACGATTAGACCCAGATTTTCACAGGTTTATGAAGTCAATTTCTTAATTTTTCAAATGGGTACAGTGAATTCCAAAAAAGGTATTTTATTTTATGATATAAAAATATTCTCAATTAACTCTTAAAATTAAGTCCCATCGTGGATAAACACTCCCTTAAGTGAACTCTGGAAAAATTAATGAGGATAAAACACATATATTTAATATCTAGGGAAATACAACTTATAAGAAATATGTTATCTCTGGAATATATGGTGAAATCACCTCATGAAAATTAACATTAAAACTGGCATTAGAAGTAATGTAAATCCATTTCAAACCACGCAGAGCTCTCTAAAAAAATTGCAAATTGACAGCTTAAAAAAGCCTCATTTCATCCTTACAATGTTCATTTTTCTTCTGCTTTTTCATTTGATGATGCTTCTGAAATATAGACATCTTCAAAGTAATCCCTTAAATGCTCAGAGCATCAAGAGAATAAAAACTTTCCCTCATTTCCAAAGTTTAGATGAGTATCAGATGTAAAATTTTAAATTTATCTTTAAAGATGTGCAGATATTTGGTCTTGGCTTGTAGCTCAGTGACAGGGAACTTGTCTAGCATGTATAAGGCCCTGGGTTTAAGCTACAGCACTGAAAAAAGTACCAGTATTCATAATATTCATCTAAACACTGATGGTATTAGAATTTTCTGAATATGACACTTCTCAAAATACCTTCTTTAACACTGACATTATTGAACACATTTGTTTCTTTTGAGAGAGAAAAGTCTTTCAACCTATTGAGAATAAATGTAAAACCAAAAGGTACATATTTCTTAAATATAAAATAAGAATATATAAAATATGTTTATCTTTTTTTGATTTATAAGACAAAACAGTCATTTTCATTAAAATATTCTAGATTTTTACAAAAAAGGGAAATGCCTCCTCTGAAATAATTAAGTTCAATTCAAACAACTAAGTCATATTAGTATGCCACACTTGCAATGAACATTTTCAACTTTTTGGATTACTTGGACCCAGTTTGTTTGCATTACATTTCATGTGAACAGATACTTTATCTTTGGCTACAAAGAGAAATTATAACAATGACTGAAACAAGCAACTAAACAATGGCCCCATTTCATGCATTGCTATTCTCCCTTTTGCTGTCATGAAATTGATATTGCACAAAACTCAAGGTATACCTGCTTTTCCAAGTGAAATCCACCTTATCACGTAAAGCATATAAACATGTGTGATAGTCAATCTAATTTGTCAACTTGACCTGATCATGACACACTCAAGATCATGTGACTTTGGGTGTGTAACAGCAGATTAAACAGAAAGTCCTGCCCTAAATGTAGGCAGCAGGGTTCTGATAGGTGCAGGACTTAGATAAAAGAAGGAGAAAGCCTCGTGGAGGAATGTGCGACTCTTTCTGAAGAAAAGGCATCTGCTCTCATCTGAGATCATCGGCCTCCAACTTCGCCGTTTCTCTGAAGAGCTTCTCAATCTTCTGCTCTCGTCTGAGATCGTCGGCCTCCAGCCCTTCGAACTGAAACTTCACCATCGTTTCTCCGAAGAGCTCTTAGACCGCTCGACCAGCTACTGGTTCCTCTGACTCTCCGCGTGCAGTCGGAACTCAAGACTACATTGTAAGCTGATCTCATAAATCCCTTTTTCCATATACTCATTCTGTGAATTCTGTTCGTCTAGTGAACCCTGACCAATACAACATGGAAAGAGAAGGGTTATTTCCCATCAGTGGGAGATCCTTGTTTCATCATTCATCATATACTGTGTTGAATGCTGAATATTAAAAAATAAAAAGTGGATAAAGACCTGTCTTTAAAACATCACATGGTGTATTAGAAGAAACTAACATGATAATAGACCATTATGATAAAGCTCAGCATCCATAATTGTGGGGTGATCAGAGTTATAAAAACACATATCACATTTGTGACTATATTGCCTATAAGAGTCAGATTAATTGGCGTCGAATCTGTTTATAGAATAATGAGAATTATCTTCTTTCTTGTTTCAGGAGTGAAGGGAGGGCATCACAGGCAGGAGGTAGTACATGGAAATGAATGGTAGCTATCACTTTAGATTATGTCTTTACTGATAGTATTTGTGTAAAAGAGGCATTAAATATTTTATTAGTATAATTAATTTCTTTCCTTGATTTTTCTTTTTGGTACTGGAGATTGAACTCAGGGCTACTCTACCTCTGAGCTACACCCCTGTCCATATTTTTATTATTTTTTATTTTGAAACAGGGTATCACTAAGTAGCCGAGGCTAGCCTTGAACCTGCAATCCTCCTGTCTCAGCCTCCCAAGTACTGGGGTCATAGGCTTTGCCACCAAACCCAGCTCTTTCCTTTAATTTAAGCAATTTAAAAGAGGACATGGGTTTTAATAGCCTTATTAAAATATAATTCAAATACCATACAACTTATTCATTTAAAATGTGCAACTCAATGATTATTAGTATATTCAAAAATATATGCAACCATCGACAGAGTTAAATTTTATTCGTAAATATTTTCAAATTTTATTTTTAACTGATACATAAAAACAAAAATTGTACATATTTTGAGGGTAGTATGTGATGTTTTGATGCATGTATACACTGTGTAATATGCAACTCATGGTACCCATATCTATCTCATCAAACATGATTTCTTTCTGGTGAAAACATTCAAAATCCTTTCTTCTAGCCGTTGGACATATATATTACGTTATCATTATCTATGATCACCCTAATTTGTAATAACACACCAGAACTTTTTAGTCCTAACTATAACTTAGTACTCATTGATCAACCTTTTCCCATCATGCCCAAACCCCTACCCTCCCTGCTTCTGGTAACTGCAATTTTACTCAATTTCTATGAGACCAACTGTTTTATTTTCTACATATGAATGAGATCATGCAGCATATGTCTTTCTATGCTTGGATTATGTCTCTTGACAAATGTCCTCCAGTTCCATTCATGTTGTCACAACTGATAGGATTTCATTTTTTATATTTTTGAATAATATACCATGATATATAATAGATGTAATAAGTGTTGCATACATGCAACATTTTTTAATCCAGTTATCATTTGATGAGCTCTTTGGTTGTTTCTCTTTCTTAGCTATTGTGAATAATGCTGCAATAACAGTAGAGCGCAGTTATCTTTTTAACATCCTGATTACATTTCATTTGGATATAGACCCAGAACTGGGATTATTGGATCATGTCGTATTTCTATTTTCACATTTTTCATTAACCTCCATACTATTCTCCATCATAGCCACATTCATTTACATTCCCACCAACAGTGTGTAAGGGTTGTTTTCCCTCCACATTCTCACCAGCGCTTGTTACATTTAGTCTTTTTGATGGTCGCCATTCTTATTGGAGGGAATTGTTATCTCCTTGTGGTTTTGATTTGTGTTTCCCTAATGATTAGTAATGTTGGGCATTTTTTTTACTCCTTTACTTTCTGGCAGTCTGTATCTTTTTTAAGAAATGTCTGTTTAGGTTTATTGCCCATTTTTTAATTGGAATTTTTGTGTGCTGTTGAATTGGTTGAGTTTCTTATGCATGCTGGGTATTAGTCCCTTATCAGATGTATAATTTGCAAATATTATCTCCCATTTTAATGTTATTTCTTCACTCTATTGTTTATTTTAATGTGTGGAAGCTTCTTAGTTTTATAAAATCTCATTTGTGTATTTTTTCTTTTGTTGCCTATATTTTTGGGGGTCTTATCCAAAAAATCCTTGCCCATTCCATTGTCTGGAAGTGCTTCCCCTATGTTTTATTTAGGAATTTTAAAGTTTCAGGTCTTAGATTTAAGTCTTCAATTCATTTAGTGTTGTTTTGTTTCACGACTAAGAGATAGGGTTCTAATTTCATTCTTGTACAGGTGGATATCCAATTTTCTCAGCACCATTTAGTGAGGAGACCATCCTTTCCCCGATGCATTTTCTTAGCACCTCTGTCAAAAATCAGATGCGTGTGTTTACTTCTAGGCTCTGTGTTCTTTTCCACTGACCTCTGTGTCTGTTTTTTATGCCCAAACTATGTTGTTTAGATTACTATGACTTTGTAGATGTCAGGTAATGTAATGCTTTCTGCTTTGTTGTCTTTGCTCAGGATTGCTTGTGTGTGTGTGTGTGTGTGTGTGTGTGTGTGTGTGTGTCTGCATACATTTTAGGATTTTTTTCTACTTCAGTGAAGAATGTCATTGGTATTTTGATAGGATTGTTTTGAATCTGTAGGTTATTTGGGGAAAGATAGACATTTTTACAATGCATAGATATCTTTCCATCTTTTGTATCTGCTTTCATTTCTTTTATTAATATTTCATAGACTTCATTGTATAAATGTTTCACCTCTGGTTAAAATTTTTAAAGGTATTTTTCTTTTTATGTTGTACTCACCGGAAATGGGATTGCTTTGTTGATTTCTTTTTCAGACAATTTGTTATTGAAGTACAGCAGGCTACTGATTTTTCTTTGTTGATTTTGTATTTTGCAACTTTGCTGAATTTTTTCTCTGGTTCTACTGGTTTTATGGTAGAGTCTTTGGGATATCTATATCCATATATATGATCTTGTCATCTGCAGCCAATGACGATTTGACTTTCTCCTTTCCAATTTGAATGCCCTGAATTTATTTCTTTTACCTGATTTCTCTGGTTAGGATTATGTTGAATGAATGTGATAAAATCCTTATCTTGTTCCAGATCTTAGAAAGAAATTTTTCAACTTTTCTCCATTCAGTATGATGTTAGCTATTGAGTTGTTTTATGTGGCCTTTAGTATGTTGAGGTATATTCCTTCTATACCAAATTTGTTCAGAATTTTTAATCATAAAGCATGTTGAATCTTATCAAGATTATATGGTATTTGTGCTTCATTCTGTTGATGTGATATATCATGTATATTGATTTGTACATGTTCAATCATACTTGCATCCCTGGGATGAATTACACTTGAGCATGTTAAATAATCTTTTTAATGTGTTGTTGAACTTATTTTGCTAGCATTTTGTTGAGGACTTTTACATCTTTGTTCATAATCTAGTTGACCTGTACTTTTCTTATGCTTGTGTCTGGTTTTGGTATCAGAATAATGCTGGCTTCATAGAATGAGTTTGGAAGAATTCCCTTCTCTTCAAATTGTTTTGAGTTATTTGAGAATTGTTGGTATTAGTTTTTCTTTAAATGTTTGGTAGAATTCAACGTGAAGCCATCTGGTCCTGATCTAGATGAAAATTTATTATTATTATCACTGATCCAATCTCCTTCCTTACTAATAATCTATTAAGATTTTCTATTTCTACATGATTTAATCTTGATGAAGTTTATGTGTCCAGGAACTTATTCATTTCTTCTAGATTATCAAATTTGTTAATGGGTAATTGTTCATAACAGTCTCTAATAACTTTTTGTATCTATGTGGTATCAGTTGTAATGTTTTTTTGTCTTTGGTTTTATTTATTATAGTCTTCTCTTTGCTTTTACTTGGTATAGCTTATCTCTTTGAAAAACCAAATCTTTGTTTTGGTGATCTTTCATTTGTTTTTAGTTTTTATTTCACTTATTTCTGTTATTATTTTTTCCTTCTACTAATTTTAAATTTGGTTTGTTTTTGTTTTTCTATTTCCTTGAAGTACAACAATAAATGATTTATTGGAGATCTGTTTGCCTTTTTGATGTATGTATTGATTGCTATAAACTTTCCAGTTAGTACTGATTTTTCTGTATCCTGTAGGTTTGTGTATGTTGTGTATCCATTTTCATTTGCTTCAAGAAATTTTTTTTTTTGCGGTACCGGGGATTGAACGCAGGGGCGTTCTACCTCTGCGCTACACCCCTGGCCCTATTTTTTTATACTTTAGTTTGAAACCAGGTCTCACGAAGTTGCAGAAGGCCTCACTAAGTAGAGAGAGAGAGAGACAGACAGACAGACAGACAGACAGAGAGCTGAGGCTGGCCTTGAACCCGGATCCTCCGATCTCCGCCTCCCAAAGTACTGGGATTACAAGTGTGCGCCACCACGCCCGGCTTCAAGAAATTTTTAAATTTGCATCCTAGATCCATTGGTTGCTCAGGAGTATGCTGTTTAATTTCCATGTATTTGTATAGATTCTAAAGTTTTCCTTGGTATTGATTTCCAAGAAGATATTCAATGTGATTTCCATTTTTAAAAATTTGTTGAAATGTTTTGGTGTTCTACCATATAATCGATCCTGGATTTTAGTCTATGTCCTACTTAGAAGTGTGTGCATTCTGCACACTTGGAATACTGTATGGAACATTCTATGGATGCGTGTTAGGTCCATTTAGTCTAGCGTTTAACTTAATTCTGCTCTTTGTTGATTTTCTGTCTGGGTGATTTGTCAATTGCTAAAAATGGAATGTTAAAGACCCCTACTACTATTGTATTGCAATCTCTCTCTTTAGGTCAATTAACATTTGCTTTATACATTTGGGTGCACCAATATTGGGTACATATATACCTACCATTATTATTTCTTCTTGCTGAATTGACCCTTTTATCAATGTGTAATGATCTTTTTTCTTTTCTTACTACTTTTAATTTAATATATATTTTATTTGTTATAAGTATAGCTACTCCTGCTTTCTTTTGGACTCCATTTGCATGGAATATCTTCTTCTATCCCTGTATTTTCATTCTCTGCATGTTCATAGAGGTGAAATGAATTTATTGTAAGTAGTATATTTTGGGGTCTTTTTTTAAACAATCCATTCAGTTACTATCTTTTAATTGGAGACTTTAATCCATTTACATTTAAAGTTATTAACAGTAGGTAAGGTTTTACTACTGACATGTTACTGTTTTCTCCTTTTTTTGTGGTTCTTTTTTTGTCTCTCTCTCTTTCCCTATTTTATAGTTTTCCATTGTGACTAAGGTATTTTCTCTACTACGGTGTTTCAATTCCTTGCTTAATATTTTTGATATTTATATTGTAGGTTTTTGTTTTGTGGTTATAATGAGGCTTACAGAAAGCATCTTTTGATTATAACAAGCTATTTTGAAATGATAATAACTTAATATTATTCAAAAAGACAGGAAAAGAGAGAATAAAAGAGTAAACAAAGACAAATAAATAAAAATTTCTAAACTTGCACTCTATTCCTCCCCACATTTTGAATTTTTGATGTCCCATTTTACATGTTTTTTTTAAATTTTCTTGTCTCTTAACATATTACTATAGATATTATCTCAAGTTGTTTTATTTTTCAGCTGTCATATCAAAGATATAAGTGGCTTACATACCATGCATTCAATATTAGAGCATTCTGGATTTGGTATAGTTACTATTACCAGTCTGTTTTGTACCTTCCAATTTTTCTTCTTACTCCTTTGCATCTTATTCTTTCAGTTTAAAGAATTCTCTTTGGCATTTCTTGTAGAACTGGTCTGGTGGTGATAATGTTTTTCTGGGAATGTCTTTACTTCCTCTTCATTTCTGACTGTTAGCTTTGCTGGGTACGGCATTCTTGGTTGGCAGGGTTTATTTTCCTTCAGCACTATGATAGTTTCATACTGCTCCCTCCTGACCTATAAGGTTTCTGCTGAGATGTCTTCTGTGAGGCAAATTAGAACACCCTTATTTGTTATTTGTTTCTTTTCTCTTGCTGCTTTGGGAATATTCTCTTTGCCTTTAACCTTTCACATCTTGGTTATAATATGTCTTGGAGTCATTATGGTTGAGATGAACATGACTGCTCACCTTTGTCCTTCCAGTACCTGAATACTTGTCTTTGCCTCTAGGTTTGGAATGGTTTCTGTTACTATCTCTTTCAGTAAATGTCTTTAATTTCTCTGCTATTTCTCTGACAGCATTTGTTTCTCTATGTTTCTTGAAGTTTGATGAGTTTTCTTAAAACAACGATTTAAAATTCTCTGATCCAGGTGTAATGGCGCATACCTGAAATCCCAGTACTTGGGAGGCTGAGACAGAAGGATTTCATGTTCCAGTCCAATCTCAGCAACTTAGGGTTGCTTTGGGCCTGAGGTGAGGCAGAACATCATGGCAGATGGGAGTGGGCCAGGGGCAAGATACAGTACCCAAGAGCATGCACCCATGACCTACCTTCTCCAACCATGCTCCACCTGCTTAGTTTTCGCCTCCTCCCAGTAATGCATTTAAATTATCAATCCACTGATGAAGTTAGAGCCCTCATGATCCAATGACTTCCCCAAACCCCAACTCTGGACACTGCTATACTGGGGACCACACCTTTAACACATGGGGCTTTGGGAACACTCCTGATCTAAATCATAACAATTCCCTTTCTCTCCTCTGATATGCCCTTCGTGAATGGAATATTGCCTGACTCATCAAGTCTTAAATATGATCATACACAGCAAAGCTCCATCAACAAATCCAAGTGGTAGATATGTGACTGGGCACCAACAAGCCCTGAAGGTGCAAATAAATCACATGAAGAAGTGGTCCAAAAGCCCATGATTCCCATTCCTGCTATACTTCCTTTTCTCACACCTTCCAAAAATGGCCTTATGGAGAGTTTCTTATGATTAGTTAACAGAGGAAGAGAAGACTTAGGTCTGGTTTACAGATATCTGTTCACAACAGACAGGTGCTGTCTGAAATTGGATAGCTGTAGCATTACAATTCTTCCCTGAGTCATCCCTGAAGGATAGTGTGAACAGAAATCTTCCTTATATATAGAGCTTTGAGTGGTGCACCCAATTGTTCACTTTGCTCAGAAGAAGAAATAGGCATTCGATAATATACCAATTCTTGGCTGGCTAGTAGTTTGTCTGAGATTTGGAAGAAACATGATTGGAAATTGATGACAAGGACATTTTGGGAAGAGGCACATTGCTAGTCTCTCTAAATAAGCAAAGGACAGGAAGATTTGTGTCTCCTTTGTGAATACTTACAAAAAGGTGACCTCACCAGAGGAGGATTTTAATAATAAAATCATTAGTATGGCCCTCTATGAATAATAGCCCCTTTACTCAAGTATTCCAATGGGCTCATGCCTTTGGAGAATATAAGAACAAAATACTCATGTGGCAGGCATAGAGGTTATGCATGGGCAGGACAACATGGACTTCCACTCAGCAAGGTTAGCCAGGCCATAACCACTGCCAAGTGTCCAATCTTCCAGCAGTAGAGACCACCACAGAGTACCTGGTATGGCAGCATCCCCTGCTGTGACTTGTCAGCCACATGGTGGGAAATTGATTATATTAGACTGCTCCAATCATGTGCAGGTTTTTATTTGTTCTTACCTAAATAGACACTTATTCTGGGCACTAACTTAATTTCTCTACATGCAATGTTCTGTCAAAAGTACAAATGAAAGATCTATAAAATGTTTTGTCTTCCACCTTGGTATTCTACACCCAATTAAAAAAAATAAAAGTGAGATAATGGATGCAGGCTCATGGAAATAATTGGTCCCACCATGTTTTGCTGCCCACTGAAGCAGCTGGGTTGATAGAATGGCAGAGTGCCTTCAGAAGACTCAATTACTGTGCCAGAGAGGTGTCGGTATCTTACAGTGTTGGGGCACGGTTCTCCAGAGGCTGTGCATGTTCTATTCAATGTCCAAGTCCCAAGTATGTTTTAAGGAAACACATATAGGTGCCTAGTTGAGAAGGGTTGGACTTGTTATGGTTCTGTTTATGTGTCATCTTTGTCTAGGTATGACTAATAAATATGTTGCAAAAGAGTTGAAACTACCTCCATTCAGGCAGTATTTTTTTTTTAATCACTGACAAGGCTAATCCTGAAATAATGATAATCAATTAGACCACAGTCTGAGCGAGGCTGCTTGACTATGCATTCTTCTTGCCTCCCCCTTTTGTTCCTTCCCTATACAATCCCAAAGCTCGTGTTAGGTCCTCAAGGACAGGACTAAGAAGGCTTGGTGCCCCAGATACTTCCCAGTGTGGCTATACCAAATAAGTTCCTTTCCTATTCCAAAATCATTTTTTCCCATTTGGTTTTTGGGTTGAGTAATTACAACTGGTCTATTAGAATGCCCCCAAAGTCAGGCTGCCCTGTCTTAGGACTCCAGTAACAAAATTGTCATAGCAAAAGGTCTTCTTTCAGGAGATTAATATATTTAAATAAAAGAATGTACTAGCCGGGTATGGTGACCCACACCTATAATTCCAGTACTGAGTAAAACCCTCTTTAAAAATAAAAACAGGACTGGTTTAAACCCTCTTTAAAAATAAAAACAGGACTGGGGATTGAATTCAGAGGTAGAAAACCTCTGGATTCAGTCCCCAGTACTTATAAAAACAAAACAAAACAAAACCAAAAAACACAGAGAATGTACTAGATCTTTCTTTGTTCCTTTCTTTCTTTCTTTGCTTTTCTTCTTTCTTTCCTTCATATTAAGACATTTTTCTTACTCCTTTGTATATAATAATTAGACCTATCTTATGCAGTTTGACCACAACTTGCAGCACATTTTCTGAATATGAATCTCTCCCACCCTGCAAAATTATTCAATCAATAGGTAACACGGTAGTACTATTTTTTTATAAATAAATAATTCAGTTTTAAAAGATGTTGGTTGGAAATAGAAAATAAACACTACATTATATTAGAACTTTATAAGAGAATAGTATGAGCTTGAATTTTACATATCGTAATTAACTAAATAAATTCCCTTTACTTTTTATTCCACACGAGTTTATAGAATAAAAGTAATGTATAAAAAACAAATTGAGTAATTCCCAAATGCCTACAAAAAGCTCAGCTGGCATTTAGTGTTTTGGCATGCGTATCTGTTTTTATTTTTGATATGCCTTTTCTGCTTTAAGCAGTTTCTTTTGTTGGCTAAACACGAGCTCTAGTTTCCCAATTGATCATTCACTTTTAAACTAATCGCCTCCCCCTCCACTCTACATGGTCGCTCGCAATGTCTGATACGAGCCATGGTACGTGATTGCTTAACCGATCTCCACTTGATCACAGTCAATGAAAATTATATACCTAGCAATTATTCATACAAATTTATTAATTCCAAGAGTAGGCACATAGCTATAAGAAAACGGGCTATATTATACAAAGGAAGGAAAAGTCAGAAACTCTCTGCTTTCTCCTTCACAACAGAAACTGATAGCATATAGTAAAAAAAAAACAAAAAGAGCCTCCAAAAATTTAAGGATAAGGATTAGTGATCAAAGCATTTTACATCTAGCTAACTTATCATTTATGTAATAAGACAAAGTGCTTTTAAAATATACTTATGTAAGAGGATAATGTATACATATGAAAAATATAAACCCCAAAAAGATAGAAACCCCAATAACAAAAAAATGAGCATTATACAAAGCGTTAATAACAAGCATTAATATAAAGAACTGGCAATTTTTATAAAAATACTAAGTACACAAGTTTTGTTATCAGGATAAAATGTGATTTTGTTAGTTTGGCATGTTTCTATTTTATGCATATATAATAGTTCACTTAGCATGAAATTTATATTTTTTTTGTAAATTCGAAGCCATATCTGCAACGTGGTCTGCATCCAACTCAGTTTTTACTCATTTTTAAACAACTTTTTCTAATTTTTTATTGAGTCACTTGTGCATATTTATTTATTTTTGGTACTGGGTATTAAAGCCAGGGGCATTCTACCACTGAACTTCATCCCAAGTCCTTTTTATTTTTTTTATTTTGAAACAAGGTCTTGCTAAGTTACCACACACTGTTCTCTAGCCTGAAATGCTCCTGTCTCAGCCTCACAAGTACTAAAATTACAAGTGTGCCAATGTGCCAGGATATTCTTGGATTTAATTTAAGCTTGTCAAATGTGTTAGCATAAATGAGATATGTATTTACTCAGTTTCTATAGTTACATTATGTGTATTTCTAATATTCATTTTTATTCTCCTTTATTTGACCAGAAATTACATTGCATGTTTAAATGAGCCAATGCTGAAATGTGATTATCAATTCTGTGGCATATGCATACTCTAGTCATATTTTATTAATTTTGTATTACCACTTTGATTTGCTATTATTTTTAAATTAAGTTTTAGGAAAATGCCTTATTCCTCTATTATCTGATTACTAAAGGAAAAATTTAAATGCGAGAATTTTTTCCTGATTAGAACCTGGTTGCATCTAATAAGTTTTAATGGACTGATTTTTATGTTTTATTTTATATCACTGTTTTGATTTTTGCTTCAGTCAACTTTTTGAGACTTATATTCAATTCCCAAAGTGTTAGGAATTTTATAGTTTTTGCTACTTTTAGTCCTTTAGATTATTCACCTAGATTGATTAAATTAAGTTTATTAAGTCCATATCTATAATTCTATGTGTCTATTTCCATGTGTTTGCATGTATTGGGTTGTTAGATGTATTAATTTTCAAAGGTTGTCCTGACAACCTATCATGTATTGGATGCTAAACAAAAGAATGTCATTGTCTCACATTCTGGAGGTCCTAAGTTCAAGATCAAGGCATGGACAGCAGGATTTATTTCCACTGAGTTCTTTTTTTTTTTTTTTTTTTTTGCGGTACCGGGGATTGAACACAGGGGCGTTCTACCTCCGCGCTACGCCCCCGGCCCTATTTTTTATGCTTTATTTTGAAACCGGGTCTCACGAGGTTGCGGAGGCCCTCACTAAGGAGAGAGAGAGAGAGAGAGAAAGAGAGAGAGAGAGAGAGAGAGAGAGACAGAGCGAGAGCTGAGGCTGGCCGCGAACCCGGATCCTCTGGTCTCCGCCTCCCAAAGTACTGGGATTACAAGTGTGCGCCACCACACCCGGCTCACTGAGTTCTTTTTTGTGTATGGCTCCTGGGTGGAGATCACCTCATTATGTCTTTTTTTTTTGTGGTACCGGGGATTGAACCCAGGGGCGTTCTACCTCCACACTACACCCCCGGCCCTATTTTTTTATACTTTATTTTGAAACCGGGTCTCACGAAGTTGCAGAGGGCCTCACTAAGGAGAGAGAGAGAGAGAGAGAGAGAGAGAGAGAGCTGAGGCTGGCCGCGAACCCGGATCCTCCGGTCTCCGCTTCCCAAAGTACTGGGATTACAGGCGTGTGCCACCACGCCCAGCTTCATTATGTCTTCATATCATCTTCCCTTTGTAACTATCTGTGTCCAAATGTTCTTTATTTCTTTTCTTATGTTGCATTTTAACTTATTTATTTTTGGTGATGTGGTTGTCATTGGTTTTTATCCTTTATGATCTATTTTCTTTGAAGAATTTCTAGTAATACTGTTTTTCTTACTAGTCTACCTGTTAAAAATTAATATTAATATTGGTGTCTCACTGTTAATCTGAGAATGATGTCAGTGCAATTTATTTTCAATACTGATGAGGAGGAATATATGTGTAGAGTTTGAAAAATATTTTGTTATATTTAACCATTCTCATTAGCATAGTAGTATAATGAATAGATGACGACAGTACTTTTTCTAAAATGTAAATAATTATAATCTTAAAAAATTTCATTATAGAGCTACTTTTGCACAGTCATTATTTATTTATTTATTTTTTTTGCGGTACCGGGGATTGAACTCAGGGGCGTTCTACCTCCGTGCTATGCCCCCAGCCCTATTTTATTTTATGATTTATTTTGAAACCGGGTCTCACGAAGTTGCGGAGGGCCTCACTAGGTAGAGAGAGAGAGAGAGAGAGAGAGAGAGAGAGAGAGCTGAGGCTGGCCGCGAACCCGGATCCTCCGGTCTTCACCTCCCAAAGTACTGGGATTACAAGCATGCGCCACCACTCCCGGCCACAGTCATTATTTTTTAAAATTACCATTATAATAAATATTTTTATTTCTTAATTTAAAATGTACTTAAAAAGTATCTATAAATGAAATATTAAATTCAAGTCAGCATTTGAACACATTTTTCTCTGTAGTATTTCATAATTATTAGGCTTCCTGAGGAACTTAGTTAATAATTTAACTTTATATCAGCTAAAATAATTTTATACAAAAAATTAAATTTAATCTGACATCCATAAAGATGGCTTTAGAAGTAGCCTCTGAACAAGTATACTGTGATAATTATTTTTAAGTGGGTAAAATTCTGTGGTTTTACTTTGCTGTTGTTTTATTTTGTTTTGTTTGTGGTACTGGGGATTGAACCCAGAGGCATTCTACCTCCAAGCTACTCCTCTAGCCCTTTTTATCTTTTTTTGGAAACAAGGTCTCACTATGTTGCTCAGAGTCTCGCTAAGTTGCTGAGGCTGTCCTCGAAACTGAGATCCTTCTGTCTTAGCCTTCCAAGTACTAGGATTACAGGTGTACACCACCATGCCTGACTCTACTTAAAATTTAATGCAAGTTTTGTTTGGGGAATTGTTTTTCACATTTGGCTGATCCATAGAAAAGCAATGATGAATCTGTTCCAATACATTTTATGAAAACAAGAAATCTGTGCAACAGATAGATTTACAAATCTTTACTATGCAACCAAAACCTTTTTAAAAATGAACTACTATTTTAAACTAATGTTTTCATTTTCTTACAAATTGCTCATAAGCTTATGTCTTTACAATTTGAAGGTTTAAAAACAAATAGTTTTATACAGTCTAAATTACATAAAAAGAGGATCTGGGCTAACATTTCAGAAGAGTTTACTGTACTATTGTGTATGTACTGTAGTATCAGAAACAGCACCTGTGTGTTTTGCTGTGCTGAAGGGCATTTTAGAATGCCTATTCCTCTACACGGCTTGAAGTGTTATGCCCAGTGTGTATTGTGGACAAGAAAATTACATTTATCCAAAAGAAAATGCTAATGAATATTAAACTTGGAACTTTAACACCAATAAAATGAAGGAACCTCATGTATGTGTCTCATTCATTAGGCTAGGGAGTAGAGTGATAGTGGTGCAAACACAATTAGTTGAAAGTTTACTACAAAATAAGACAGGTTTTCTTTCTATCTTGGGAGCATTGAAAGGAAAAGCAAGTCTGTGAGCCATGGATACACTGGTAAGGAAAACCAGGAGAATTGAAGTATGTAAAATAGGTTTCACTGACCTTTGAACCAAATAAATAAGTAAAATTGTTCCTGCTATTTGAGGTTAAGAAATTTACCTGTAAATTTAATGGTCAAACAGGAAGACAGAATAGGGGAAGTATAGGAAGATATGAATGGCTTTATTCAGGCATCTAGATTTATTTGACAGTTTTGAGAGACCTAACAAAACAATTGAATAATCTTTAAGCTAAAATTGTTTTGATGAATGTATCAATTGTTTCACTGAATTAAATCAAGTGGTCAAATAAGTCACATATCCAGATACTCTTTTCTCTAAAACAAATTATCTGATTGAGAAGTCATAGTATACTTAGTGAAATAGCTAGAACTGTATGGTAAGACTCGTTTAGCTTTGTGACAAAATGTTACTCTATCTTCCAAAATTGATGTATCATTTTGTACTCTCACCAGCAATTAGTAGTGTCAGCTACTAAAATTCTAGCCATTCATAATAGCTATATAGTGGTATCCCATTGTTGTTTTAATTTGCAGTTCACTAATGACTTATGATTTTGCTCATCTTTTTTATGCTTATCTGCCATCTGTGTGTATTTTTGGATGGGATGTATGTTCAAATATTTTTGTCCAGAATTATAATTGGATTGTTTGTTCTCTCATTTCTAAACTCTAAATGTTCTTTGTATATTTTGGATACAAGCCCTTTATCAGATATATGTTCACAAATATTTTCTTTCAACCTATGAATCGTCTTTTTATTCTCTGCATAGTATCTTTCACAGAGCAGAAATTTTAAATTTTATTAAGATTCAACTTATCCAGTGTGTGTGTGTGTGTGTGTGTGTGTGTGTGTGTGTG
>PVJS01002394.1:0-44202 GCA_004027185.1 Glis glis | reverse complement strand
TTTTTTATGGATTATACTTTTGTTGTTTCAACAAAAGTCACCAAGCGTATGGTCCCTTAAATTTCCTGCTATGTTTTCTTCTAGAAACTTTATTATTTTATGGTTTACATTTAGGTCTAAGATAACTCTTAATTAGTTTTCATGAAAGATATGTTTGTGTTAAACAAAACACAAACAACAACAAATGCTGGCGAGGATGTGGAGAAGTAGGAACTCAAATACACTGTTGGTGGGATTTCAAAAGAGTACAACCAATTTGGGAAACAGTGTGGAGGATCCTCAGAAGACTGGGAATGAACCTACCTCATGACCCAGCAATACCACTTCTAGGTATCTACGCAAAAAAAATGGAAACCAAACTACCAGACTAATGCATGCGTATCTATGTTTATGGCGGCACAATTCACAATTGCCAAACTATGGAACCAGCCAAGATGTCCATCAACAGATGAATGGATTACAGAACTATGGGATAGGTTCACAATGAAATTTTATGCACCCATAAAGAAGAGCAAAATTATGTCATTTGCAGGGAAATGGATGGAATTGGAGAACATAAAGCTAAGTAAGGTAAGTCAGTCACAAAAAGTGAAAAGTTGGATGCTCTCCCTAATATATGGAAGCTAGGGAGAAAATGGAGAATAGGAGGGACTCCAGACAAAGGAGAAACCTTAGATGAGTAAAGAAGACAACCTAACTAAGGGAGATGGGAGGGGGAAGAGGGAAACACCCTAATGCACATGATTTACATACACAAACTTAGCAAAATCAATCACTATGCTGAGCAGGAAGGAGGGAGGGGGGAGGGAATGGGGTGGGAATTGGGGGGGTTAAATGAGTGATCTGTGCATGTATGCCTCTACCACCCCGAAACCTAACAAGATGTATGATTACAATGCTCCAAATATATATATATATATAAACATTTATTTATTATTTACTTTTTGTGGTACTGGGGATTCAGCCCAGGGGTTTTCTACCTCTGAGATACACCCTAGACATATTTTATTTTTTATTTTGAAGCAAGGTCTCACTAAGTTTCTGAGGGCTTCCCTAAGCTGCTGTGGCTGGCCTCAACCCTGCGCTCCTGTCTCTGCCTTTGATTTATATTTTATATAAGGATATATAATTGTTCCAGCATGATTTGTTGGAGTGACTATCTTTTCTTTATTGAGTTTCCTTTGCTCCTTTATAACAGATCCGTTCACTAAACTTGTGTGAATTATTTCTAGTCTCTATATTCTATCGCCTTCATCTATGTCTTCTTTTGCCAATAGTGTACTGTCTTGATTAATGTTGCTTTATAGTAAGTATTGGCATCGAGTAATGTGATTCCTCCAACTTTGCTCTTTTTGTCTAGTATTGTGGTGGCTATTCTACCTGTTGTGGTTTGAATATAGAATGCCACCTAGAAAAGCTCCTGTATTGGCAACGTAAAAATAGTCAGAGAAGTAAGTGAAATAAGTGACTCAGAGCTCCAATCTCATCAGTAAATAAATCCACTGATGGGTTAATAATCTGAATCATTTTGCTGGGTGGTAACTGTAGGCAAGTGTGGTGTGGTTAGAGGAGGTAGGTCGCTGGGGGTGTGGCCGTGGGGACCAGATCTGTCCCAGATCCCAGAAACTTCTTCTTTCTCTCTTTTTTTTCCTCCCTCTCTCCCACCTTCCTTCTCTCTCTGCTTCCTGGCTCCCCTGAGCTAGGTAAGTTGCCCAGGCTAGTCTTGAAATTAATATTCTCCTACCTCAGCCTCCCAAGTACCTAGAATTATAGGCATTTGTCACTGTGGCCAGCAAGAATTGACATTTTTATAGAACTAAATTTTCTAATTAATTACATGTATGTGTGTATATATATATATATATATATATATATATATATTTACACATATATAAAGTGTACGTATCTATATAATGGTAGAAAATAAAACAAATTGCAAGTGGTATCAATATAATCAGTGCTTTCACTACTCAATTATGAAGGATGGGGGAAACACATAGTAGAACAAAATATCAGATCTAAAGTGACAGAGAGAAAAATGACTTCTTTCCAGAAGATTACGTATTCACATCAATATTTTAGAAACTACTTAACATTTAAATGTTTAAAAACCACGAATGTTTTATATCTGTTTTTCCCATTTGTGTTGGTGTACCATGCTGCATATTACTAATTGCAAAGAATATGTTTAACTTAGAGGATGACACCTTAAATGAGAAATCATTTCTTTTCTTTTTCTTTATTTATATATTCAAACATTGTAGCACTGGCTCTAAAATCTAGAAAGCCTTCTTATCAATATAAATTCAGGAAATAAAGAAGTCTGACCATTTGTTTAGGCAATACTAAAGAGTTTATGAATAAATAATATTCAGTATCTTAATTTGAATCTCATATTGTTAATAGCAGCCACAAAAGGAACAACAGGACAAATAAAGTTTTTGAAGTTATACCTTTTCTTGTGTGTATGGAACTGGGGATTGAACCCAGGGAAATTCTACCTCTGAGCTACACCCCCAGCCCTATTTTTTTATTCTTTATTTTGAAACAGGGACTCACTAAGTTGTAGAGGGCCTCACTAAGTAACTGAGGCTGGCCACAAACCTGTGATTCTCCTGTCTCAGCCTCCCAAGTACTGGGATTACAAGCATGCGCTAACATGCCTGGCTTGTGAAGTTGTATGTTAAATTTTTATCTTTTTATTCTCACTTATTTCACTTAATATTTATCACAGATGACCATAATGTTGAACTCCAATTGCTAAAAATGTCTTGACAATATAAAAATATTTATTGTCCTTGTATAGCTCCTAACTCTTAATTACAATGCCAAAAATGCAACTAAATTAACAGATAGGATCATTTTATTTATTTATTTATTTATTTTATTATTGTTTTTTAAGGCGGGAAGCATTTATTACCGCGGGGCCACCACTCCCCAGCTAGTCAAAACAATGGCAGCCTCTTCTACAGTTCACGGGTTCCTTTTATAGAGACCAAGCAGAGTTTGCAGGGTATGCCCGGAATTGACCAATCATAGTACATTTTCCTTATTTAGAAGCAAGGGGGTAGGTCTAGGGGCATGGGCTGAGCACCCAGGCAGGGGTCGGAGATTGGTCTAGGCGGAAGTGATACTTGCTTGCATTGGAATTGTATCGAAGTTCAGTCTGCGCTGGCTGGAGCCCGGAGCTGCGGCTGCAGGCTGGGAAGCATGGTCCTAGGGGCAATAAGGGCAGGAACTGGTTTCGTCCTTGGGGCATTAAGGGCAGGGAGTTTAATTTTAGGGTAGAAAATGAGGCTAAAAAATTACTTTTAGGGCATGTTATCACATTCCCTACTCCTGTTATATTTACCTTTTCTCAAACCCCTGAGGAAAAAAAAAAACATTTGTTTGTTTTTCCTGGGGTATGGGTAGGTAATAGGCTGGGCTATGAAGTACCATAAGTTTTATTAATTGTAACCTCTTCTGGAGGTAATTAGTTAAGCAGTTGAAGAAACAAGGTCCTATTAATGCAAGCAGATGGCAGAGATGGGTCCTAGCAAAGGGAGGAGGTAGGGTCTCCCAGAGGAGGGCAGGCCTTCCTCTTAACCTTCAGGTTTCCCTGGCAACAGATTAGCGGTGGGGTGTGACCCTTGTCCTCCTCACCCATCCTATTTACATTAAGTATCTCAGGTGTGAAGAGGAGCGATTAAGGGTGTGGACTTATTGAGGCTTCTGCCTGACTGGATACACCCTATAGGGTGGAGTCAGATCATGAACTCTCAAAATTTCAAATCTATTTTTCTTCCCAATGTCTCCTTTCCGCCTAATATTATCCTACCTCCTTATTCCCCCCCTTGACACTTTGGCCCCTTAATTTTAAAGGGGTGCTGAAGGGCGAAGGTCTGACTTCTGTAATTTCTTCTCAGATGACAAGGAGCTATAGAACCTGCCTGCTTAAGGGAGCCAAGTCTCATCCTAACTGATCTAAAGGAGACGCGGGAAGACCCGGGTTTTTGATTGGCATCCTCTGATATTCTGAAAAAGAGGCATAAACATATGAGATATGAACCACCAACAACACAATTTAAACAACAGAAAAGCATTCCATTATAAAGTATTCTGGCCAAGAAGATGAGAATTTTATCCCATCAAGATGTTAACAAACATTTTTTGAAAGGGCCACATCTACCAAGGTAATCAAAATGAGCTGGAGGTGGGTACTAGCCCATAAATTAAACAGGCACCTTTATCAATATCTCTGGTATATTGTTGTGTCCAGTCCAGGAGAAAGTTTGCTTTTCCCTGGAAGAATGATGTAGAAATTAAGAGACAAATAAGTTGACATCTTTCAGTTTGGATAGACATAACAGATAATAGTTATAAGGAAAAAGCACAAAAATAAAACTTATCCTGATTCAGTCTTTTGGGTTTTGAATAACACCTTTGAATCTTTTAAAGGCTTACAGGTATAGCGTTCACAAGTCTTAGCATCTGAAGGCTTATTCCTGACTTCAGAGTCTTGATTCTGTAAAGTCTCAAGAGGCACAGATTTAATTCTAGACATATGAATCCAGGATTTGTGTCCCTGTAGTTTAACAGCTGTGGGACACTCTGGGAGAACTAAGAAGGTTCGGGTAAAGATTAGTTCTCTAAATCTATAAGTTAAATCTTTTGGCCTTGTGGGTACCATCAAGCCCAGTTACAATACATGTGTCTTTAGAAAAGGCCTAGGAGAGACAGCATAGAGAGGATTAAACTCCCATATCCAAAAGAAAATTGATATCTTTACCTGCCACGTCAAGAGTCACCCAGGCTCTTCTATTGTCCAGCTGGTTAGAGGGCTGATCAGAGGGGCCTTGCTGAGCCTCGGGCATCCGCAGTCTTTGAGGGCAGCCATGATAGGAGCAGATGATCTCACTTCCCTTCAGAGGCAAGGGCAATCACACTTCCAATGTTTTTCCTCTTTACAGAGGGGGCACATCACACATGCAGATGGACTCCCGGCTAGGGCAGTCCTTGACCCAGTGCCCAGGCTCTTTGCAATAATGGCAGGTGCCAGGCCTTGACTTTCCTTCCCTCTCTCTGGCAGGAGCCTTTGGGTATCTCTGAGGGGGCAGGGGCTTATTACCCAATGCCAGGGCAATTAAGTGGGCTTGTCCTTATGCTCATATTTGTCTCTTCTGGCTTTTAATTTCATCTACCTTGTCTCTGTTGTTGAAAACCCCAAAGGTCAAATTTAAAAGGTGATCAATGGGAATCTGAGGTCCCATTTCCTGTTTCTGGAGTTTTTTTTTTTAAATATCTGGGGCTGAGTGGCTAATAAAATAAGTCTCAAATAATATCTGCCCTTTACATGACTCTGGGTCAATATGAGTATACCTCCAGAGGGTCTTAGTTAAGGGTCCCAGAAACATAGCAGGAATTTTATTTGTGTTACTGCTTTCATCTTATTATAATTACATTTTTTATTTCTTTAACTAAACATGTGACCATGTAATTCCATTTGCTATGGTCCTCACTCTCACTTTGATAAATTTAGTTAAGGTTTTACTAGGGATAGCCTCTTTCCTGTAGGCTGCCTCTGGTCGTGGATATAGATTTTATTACTATATGCCCTTGCTGCTTTCTGTATGCATGCCTTTTCTCCGGGAGTGCAGCAAGTGGATGGGATTAAATGAAGATCCGCCCATTTTAGATTAAACATAATAGTCAGGTTTTAAAACCCATTTATAAATATATCGGGGTCCTCTGAAAATTGACACAATTTTTAACACTAGACCAGTTCAGTTATAGGAAAAGGAACATGTACTCAATATATTTCATTTTTTAAATTTGACTATACATATAATTACATATGAAGTACATACATATATAATTACCTATTTTTTAAATCAGTAGCATGAGTTGGAATGCCAAGTATTTTATCATCTCTATTTATCTTTGCTTAAAGATGATCATAATATACCTTAGGTATACACAAATATAAAATCTTTAAGAATTACTATCAACAATTTTGATAGTATTTTCCCAAGTTTTACATTTTAGAAGATGCTTAGGAAACATGAATATATTTAGCTTATAAAGGAGCCAATAATAATTAAAGTATAGTTATAAAGAAGTTAACACATATTAACTCAACCTTAACATAACCTTAACTTAATACATATCAACTTGACCATAACATAACTTTAATCTAATATATATTAACTTGACCATAACATAACCTTAACATATATTAATTTAACCATGGGAATGAAATT
Source organism: Glis glis (assembly GCA_004027185.1). Taxonomy (NCBI): domain Eukaryota; kingdom Metazoa; phylum Chordata; class Mammalia; order Rodentia; family Gliridae; genus Glis; species Glis glis. Next base: position 37,960 of record PVJS01002394.1, on the reverse strand, counting down.
TAGAATTTGTGGCTCAGTAAAATAACAATAATTACAAATCTATGTAGGTTGACAGCACAGGACAAAAATCACAGAATAGTTTTGGACTTTTATAAGCTTAGAAAACAGCATTAATAATCAGAAATAAACTTATTATTTGGTAGATGGTTGTATCTTTTTATATCACTTACTCAGTCAAGGCGAACAGATGTAAACCAGGTCTTAGTGATGAATTTTTGAATGGTACTAAACAGATGATAGAAGTTTAGTAACTCAAGGTATAAATACAATACACATTGTATAAAGAGATTACTTAAAACCCATTGGCTAGCTTGCATGTACAAGAAACTCATACATCTTTAGTTTTATAAGCTTTTTATAAAATATTTAGATGAACCTAGGTACATAGTATATTTAGCTTTATGATACATATACAAATATGGTTACAGGTATGTTGTCAAATATACTAACCCAAAGTTATGAACTCTGATTTTGCTAAAATACAGTTTGCTAGGTAATCAAAGACAGCAAACACAAAAGATTATTTTTATAAAAACCTTTTGTAAATAAAAATTTTAAATAAATGTCACTAAGCAGAAAACCTCATTGTTTTAAATATGAAAATCACAGGAGCAGGCTGATGTCCTTAAAGACTGCTTTTGGCTAAAACTAGTGACAAGAAAATAAAGCTTTCAATAATTCCCTCCTACTGAGGTAATCAAAGGAGGGCCTCTCCTGGCAGCTAAAAAAAAACCTCAACCAAGATGGCGTCACCCAGTAATCATATGCGATCTAAGATGGCGCCACCCAGTCACGTGGGAACCAAGATGGCGTCACCCAGTAACCATGTGTGACCCAAGATGGCGCCATCCAGTCACGTGGGAACTAAGATGGCGTCACCCAGTAACCATGTGCGACCCAAGATGGCTTCACCCAGTAACCATGTGCGATCCAAGATGGCGCCACCCAGTCATGTGGGAACTAAGATGGAGCCACCCAGTTCCAAACACATGGAGCTAGGTGAAGCCTCTGGCAGGAAATTTATTATCCTTGTTAGTAATCCTAAAGAATGTAATCTTAAACTGCCCCTGACATAAAAACACATTTAATAGACTCAATATAGTCCTTTTCTGATATTAAGCCAAGATTACTTCATAGTTAACAGTTCAATGTTCAGCTTTTAACTTATTTATACACAATCTAGATTTATTTTTAAAGATAAACCACTTAAAAAACTTACTTACATTTACCTAATTTACCCATTTTAATAGCCAGTCAGCACTTTAAGTCATTACTTTAACAAAATAAAAATCCTAAAAACAAACAATGGACATTGCAATTTAAACAGACAATATAATATTAATTAGCTATCCTGGAAAAATCTGTTAATCCCTTTTATGACATTTTACTTTTATTTTACCAACACACTTAAAACTTATTTGTTAAAAACTTAAGTCACGTGAACAATAACAAGAAATATTTGGATCCATTTCTTTTATATGAGTGCTCTTTTATACAAGCAAGTTTTGGTACCATATAGTTTTAATTTGCCAGGCATTGAATTTTCTAAAGTTTTTTCTTATATTCTAAATCTTTTGCCTTTCATTTATTTAATATGTACTCAGGGATAAATTTTTAGGGATAAATATTGAATTACCCATGATCTTGTAACTTTTGTGCGCTTTAAGATAAACAAAAAGAAAAAAAACATAATTAAGACGAACTATACAAAGCAAACAAACAAACAAAAGACTATTAGGGTACTAGTCCCTTTGTTTAGCCCCTACCGAAAAGACAAACAGACAAACAAAACACTCGGCAGCCTTGGCTGCTGCCGCCTGGCCTGGCCAAATGGTCGGTGCGGTGAACAAACAGACAAAACATAGATGAAAATGAAGCAAAAAAAAAAAAAAATACATGACTTAAAAACGAAACAATCCTGAGATTCAGACAGAAAACAGACCATAAGGCCAAGGGACGTCTCCCTAGACCTCTGGAGACCAGGGTTACTGGTTGCAGCCAACCAACCCTGACCCCTGCAGACGAGTTGACTCACCAGACCAGACGCCTCCGCCAAGCGTTGTCAGGTAAAGCGGAGCCAGGCTCCAGTCCCCGGGGCACTGTCCAAGGCCCTAGTAGGATCTCTATAAGATCTCGCTGGGGGGCTCCAAATGTTGTACCCCATGTTTAGGACAAGGGGTCTGAGACCAGACTCAGTTAAGACGGGAAGCATTTATTACCGCGGGGCCACCACTCCCAAGCTAGTCAAAAAAATGGCAGCCAGATAGGATCATTTTAAAACTAGAAGCCAAAGTTTAAGTGGAGTAAGGACTTAAGTTCACATTTTCACAATTTTTAAAGGAAACTAATAAAATTTCATATCTAGTTCATGTTACATTGAAATATTTTCCAATGTCTTTAACTTTATGTCATTTTAGGCTCAACCCCAGAGGTTTTAATATACACATTAGAGCATAAAGTATTCATAAATTATTTTTATGGAAAGATTGATGCAAATGTTTAACATTTTGCATGAATAAAGACATGTCATATTTGCATGCTTGATTTTGTGTTCTGTAAGAGCCAATTGCATGACATCAACAGAGAAGAAACACAAAGTCACATTATCTGGTAAGCTGGTAGAGGTGCAATGGTTTTGCAAAACTTCAAAAAGTTGATGGTTTTCTTATTTTTTCCTGAGTGTTGGCAGGGTTACTGCATGCAGCATAAAAATACACTGTCAAAAATCTCCCATGGATTAGGCACTTTGGATTCATTACCTGCCTGGTGGCTTATAGTATCAGAGTTCTTGTTTTGCTTGTCAAATTAGCATCTGTGTTCAAGCAGGAGAATCACTATACCAGAAAGCATCTGAGTTGCCACTGTAACTTAAATGGAAGTCACTTCTATGAAATGTCTAATGCCTGAAATGGTTGGAAGCATTCTTTTTTTTTTTTTTTACGGTACTGGGGATTGAACCCAGGGGCATTCAACCTCTGAGCAACATCCCCAGATCTATATTTTATTCTTTATTTTTGAAACAGGCTCTCACTTAGTTGTGAAGGTTCTCACTAAGTAGCTGAGGCTGGCCACAAACCTGCAATCCTCCGGTCTCAGCCTCCCAAGTACTGGGATTACAAGCGTGCGCCACCACACCCAACTGGAAGCATTCTTGAACCACATTCATAAAATGTCTCAGCAGGCTGCCTCTTTGGGGGTCTTAACATCTTTAGCAAGTCTACACCCTCTCTCACTTCATTTTTGAAGAGGTCTTTTCACCTGGGAGGTAGGGATCTACACCCGAATACCATAGATGGGTGGTCTATAACAACAGAAATGTATTTCTTATAGATCTGGTAGCAGGTAAATGAAATATCAAGTTTCTGGCAGATTAAGTATCTGATGAGGTCCTACTTTTCACTTTATAGATAGCCATCTCCTAACTCTTTCCTCACATGGAAGAAGAGGAAGCAAACTCTCTTCGCACTCTTATAAGAACCCTAATTCCATCCATGAAGGCTCCACCCTCATGAGCTGTCCTAGTCCTAATTATGTCCCAGAGGCCACCACCTTCTAATACCATTACATTACAAGGTAGAGTTCCTATTTGGGATTAGGGATGGGCCTTCAGTCCATAACAGGAACAATTATTATTTTTGTTACTTCTTACTTGACTGACTTACTTTCTTCCTTTCTTTCTCTTTCTTCCTTCTTTTCTTTCTTTCTTTCTTTCTTTCTTTCTTTCTTTCTTTCTTTCTTCTTTCTTTCCTCTCTCTCTCTCTCTCTGTCTCTTTCTTTCTTTCTTCTGAGATCTTTCATCCAAATTTGTACCATACTGATCCCTTTCAGATTACAAATAGTAGCTTTGAGTCATAATTTTTTAAATCTACAAAAAGCAAGAAAATATCTTTTTCTCGGACTTGTTACCTTGGTAAGGATTCAGATGCAGTGCCAGCCCCCACCACATTCCAATTAGTTTCAGTCTACAGAAGTCACTTCCTCCTCACTAAAATTAAATCAGAATCAATCCTTAGTACTGTCACAAGACCATATTAATTTAATATACTAGAAGCCATGGATAGGTCAAAATGAGTCAATTTGTATTTATTAAATACACATTTAGTTGATATTATCCTCTAGCTTTTTTGGAGTTATGTGGAAGTGCTTTTGTTCAGTGGTCATGGACCCTAAGAGGATATGTCTCAGGGAGCAGGAGGCAGATCCTGTTCATCCTCCACTGTGTGGGACTGTTCTGAGCACTATTGAAATGTAGCACACAGAATGGTAGCAGTGGCTCAGTTGAATGACATCACATTCCTGGACAGATTCCATACATAGATCCACCATATTTTAATCAGAAGTTTCAAAAAGAAATTGCCTTTTGTCCTACCCATTAAACTTTCCTGTCTCAATTAAGTACTTTTAGACTTGCACTTGGAGGCCACCTATTCTAATTAGAAAATTATTTCTAATTCTCAGTTTTCTGAATACCATCATCCGTTTCCCAATTAGCTTGCACAAATCACGGGGTGCCAAGGTCACCAGCCCTCATTTGAGCCTGTCTGCAAAAGTAGAACGAATAGCTCCCACATCTTAAACCAGAGTTACGATTAAAAGTAATAGCAAGACTTTTAACTTATTCTGTGTTTTTTCTGTGATCTGACCCACCTCCCCCAAATGTTCTTTCCCCCCTTCAATTAGAACTGCATCAAGGAGAAGTAAAGCACTTCTTATCTCTTTTATAAAACTTCCATATCTAATACCTCAGCAGTTTGCAAATGTATGCCTAGAAAGTTGTTGCCTGCCAGTCTGGGCTTAAAAGGTCCACAGGACTTCTGCCATCCTCAGCACCACCATTGTAGCTGTCTCCATTCTAGCCACCGGGACCACAGTTTTAGTATCTGCCTCCTTGCCAGGCAGACACCTGATCCGGTGGTTTCCTGTTTGTCTCTCTTTTGAAAAACCTCAGGTGCCTCTTCTATTGAGCCAGTAGAAGCCACAGGGAAATTATACATTTTGCTTACTTCACATTCTTTTATTTTTTTTTTCAACCAGTTGGGCTAAAGTGCCAAAAAGCCTGGAGTGAAGATGGAAGAGAACAAACTTTTGCATCTATTATTCTTAGTTCTTTAGCTACATAGCTTTTGTTGTCTGGTACCAAGAATGATGAAAAATATGATCCCCTTTTTTTTCTGGTGTCACATCCTTCCTATTTCTGTGTATGTCTCCAAGTTAATATAGCCAGAGTGTGACACTTCATGTTAAATATACTTTAGACATCAAACTTAATAATAGTGCCAGAAATATGGCCATAGAATCAGTCCTATGACATAGGTATTTTATTACACATAAAATTGCTACACAAACCAGGGAAACAATCTCTCTCTCTCTCTCTCTCTCTCTCTCTCTCACACACACACACACACACACACACACACACACACCTCTAATTTGCTCATACAGTTATGAAGTCCTTGATCTGTTGTCTGCAAGCTGGAGAATCAGAAGTCAGTGGTGTTATTCAATCTGAACTCAACTTTCTGAGAACCAGGAGCTCCAATGGATGTTCAAAAGCAAGAAAAAATGGACATCTTAGTTCAAAAAGATAGAGACAGAATTTGCTTTTCCTCTGGTTCTGTTCTGGCTCATGAACCAAATGATGCAGGCCCTCATTGGTGAGGGTGGATCTTCTTTACTGGGTCTAGTAATTGACATGCTTATCTCCTTTCTGGAACACACTCACTGGCATGTGGGGATGGTGTGGGGGTTGGGGATGAGAGGGTGGGGAAGTTTTCCAGCTTTCTGGCCATCCCTTAGCCCAGTGAATTTGACACATAAAAGAGATCATCACAATTGCTTTTGTAGGAATATTATCAAAATAAAAATGAGTATTGCTAAGTAAAACAGATCCTAAATGTTACAAATTGCTATTTAGCTCATTGTGAAATGCATACTGGAGACTGCTCTTGAAAATTGGCTAATTCACAGATACTCTTAAGAAATTTTTCCCTAATCAAGTTAGACAATTGGTAATGTGGACATTTTGTGTGTGTGTGGGGGGGGTACTAGTGATTGAACCTAGGGGCCTTCTACTTCCGAGCTTCATCCCAGCCCTTTTTATTAATTTTTTTGAAATAGGGTCATGCTAAGTTGCTGAGAGTTTCACTAAGTTGCTGAGCCTGGCCTTAAGCATGCAATCCTTCTGCCTCAGTCTCCCAAGTACTGGGATTACAGGCATGTACCACACGCCAGGCTGGTGATGTGCATTTTGAATAATCCTCAAACTACATAGATCTCTGGAAAAATGATATCTTTAATATGTAGTCTATGAATTGGGACTCTGGGCTTTGAAGGAACTATAACTCAAGTGCTAGTTTGGTTCAGTGTAGTCTTCTAAAGGAAAGTTCTAGTCAGATCTGCAGGTATCTTTGAAGGTACACTTTTTTTTTTTTGAAAGTTGGGCATTCTTTCTAGTTCAACACCAGTGTTGGCAGAACCTCTTGATGTTCCTGTTAGAATGTTATCCCTACCATTTGTCAATCCGTGAACCTTAGTCTTATCTCTATACAGTAACCTATATCAATAGCTCTGTGCCAAGATTATTGCTTCAAAATGTCTGTTTTCTAGCTCCCTTACTTAGAGTATAAGACTTCTACTCTGCTTTATTATGTCAAATTAGATCACAGGGTTGTTCATTTGTTCATTTAGGGTACATGAGTTTCTCTAAAAAATACTTGGTTTATTTTTATTAAGTGTTTTGCCCCTATATCAAGAAGTATTATAGAAATAGTGAAATCAATAATCCTTATACATTTGTCATAAAATTTCTCTCATGGACACTAGTGGAACTCAATTATTATTATCATTATTATTTGCTTAAAATTTCTTACAATTTGGTAGCAGAAAAAAGTCTTTTTTGAAGAACTTGCATGGTTTTTTTCAATATTCGTAATGAAAAAATGCAATGTTCTTTTTATTGGTCTAAATTTTAAGAAAAGTAAATTGCTTTTGGACAAGTGGACTCCTAAAGTTTTGATAAAGTTTTGTTCTGGGATAGTACAGGTATTTATTGCTGCATAAAACTTACCCCAAATAACAACCCTGTTATTTGCTCACGATTCTATTATTCAACTAAATGTTTTCTCTATTGGCCTTGTCTCGGCTTAGTCATGCCAATTTGTTCAGTTGGGGGTTAAGCTGGGATGGAACATCCATAAGGGCCTCTTTCACATGTTTGATGCATTGGTGATTCTCCACATGACCTCTCTCTCTTTGCTGGCTAGGTTGAACATCTTTATATATAACAAGGTGAGTAGTCAGGCTTCTTGATTGACAAATTCCTTCCAAGAGGAAAGGTAGAACCGACCACACCTTCTAAAGCTTGAGCCTGGAAATGAGATGGTATCACTCCACCTGTCCTCCATTAATCAATACAGAATTGAAAGCTGCCTCAAAGTCAAGGGGAAAGGAAATGAACTCCATTTCTTGATAGATGGCACAGCACACACTTACAGATAGGGGAGGACTTGCTGGTAGTCATCACCGGAGACTCACCATTCCAAAACATTGACGGTTTGTTGGGTATGGATCAGCACACTTTCTTCTAAACTTTAGACTTCTGAAGTTTTTGATGAATTCTTAGGCAACTGACACATCCTGAAATACTGGAGCAGTTGCTGAGGGGAAAAAAATAGTATTGAGCAATTCATTAATCAGTTTCTTCAAGAAAAGGGTTAAGGTAGCCTCTGACATTCAGAAGCTGACCTGATACTATTAGGGCGGTTGTACTGTTCATAGGAGTGGTTTATCACTCACATCTAGGCCTCAATGTTCTCTTAGAATCTAAAACATTTCACAGAATAGCATCATCAGAGAAGACTTTCCTATGACTCTGATGGAGCAAGACAAAACAAAACAAATAAAAAATCCACTCTGTAATCACATTTGAACAGAAGCAAAAAATTGAACAATGTCCAAAAAACTGATCATCTATTCTTCTAATGTGGTTGATGTGAGTCATTGCTGCTGCTTTACTGGGGATAGCTGTGGCCTTTGTTGAATCTTACCATCTCCTAGATAATATGTGTGAAGATGCCTACTCATGAAATTAACCTAATTTCCAGATTACACCTCATCTAGAGCAAAGTCTTGCTTCCATAGACCTGCCCCAAAGTCACCTAACACCAACCCAAATCCTATGACAGGTCCTTCCTAATGCTCTTTTACTGAGAGGCCCAGTGGCTCCCCACTGTGAGCTGTGAGCTCTCCCTTGCTGCAAGGAGTCATAAACGCAACTTCAGTGCAGGTGTGCTCCTGGTAGTCTTTGGCTTTTTTGAACAGCAGGAAAAGATCAGAAATGCCTATTATGCATCCGGGCAATGCTAAGCATTAAAGGTGCTGTAAAAAGACACTCTCTCTTCTCAAGAAGCCAACAATTGCATTGAGTGGAGACCAACAAGGAAATAAGCAATTTCAGTTCAGTATGATACGGGCATTGATGAGAGCACTTAAGAAAGGCTTCACGTCTTGTCTATCAAGTGTTATTAAGAATGTTCCATGGTTACAAAGATACAAAAGTATTAAATCCAGATTTTAAATATACCAGTTGATTTCATCTTTCATCAGAATTCTCCCAGATTTAATCTGGAGGTGTTGAGTATGTGAGGGGGTTGGGGGGTGGAATCTCATATTTCCCTTCATAAACACTGGGCTGTCTGGTACATTTTATCTGAGGGTTTTCTCCATCGATAATTAGGGTTTACATTACCAAGTGCTGTTTATTTTATTCTCCCTGAGTGTGCTAGATAATAGAAAGTTTGTCTTAATGCTCTGTTCTCGATTATTTTGTCAATAGCATCTCTAGAATAAGTTTTACTGTTTTTCATTTAATTGAGACTTAAAAAACATGACTAGATTTAAACTGTCAAAGAAAATTTTTGTTTTTCTTTCCTTCTTAGAACTGTCTTGTATTTTTTTCTTTTAAAATAGATGCTGGTTTGTACTGATACATTTTTATTGTTGATGTCAGCATTTTTGGCACACATGCATGTATATATGTGTGTGTCCGTATAGTTATGTGTGTGTGTGTGTGTGTGTGTGTGTGTGCGTGTGTGTGTGTATACATATTTATTCACACACATATAGTTATGGTTTTGATCTGGAATGTTCCCCAAAAGCCTGTGTCTTGAAAGCCTGACTCCTAATGCAGCAAGTTTCAAAGGTGTGTAATGGCTGGAGGAGGTGGCTCATTGGGGCGTGGCCTTGAGGACTATACCTGTCTCTGACCTCTTGCTGTCTCTCTTTCTCTGCTCCCTGGCTGCCATGAGCTGAGCAGCTTTTCTTTGCCACACTCTGCTGCCACAGATTTTCTTCCCTGGAGCCAGCCAACCATGGACTGAACCTCTGAAACCACGAGTCAAAATAAATGTTTCCTCCTCTAGGTTGTTCTTGGCATATATTTTGGCCACAGCAGCACAGACTGACTAACACAAATGTATATGTATATTTGTGTGTGTGTGTGTATAATCCACCTCAAATAAATTTCTATTCAGTGCTCTTTATTCTTGAACTTCCAAATTGTGTGTGTGTGTGTGTGTGTGTGTGTGTGTGTGTGTATGTGTTTGACCTATGGTAAATGATATACATAAATTATTACTTTAAAATTTACAGCTAGAGTAATTTGGACTTTGGTTTTTTTTTCTTTTAAGAAAACAGGAAGAATAAAACTCAGTATTGTTTAAAGTGCTTTATTGATATATATTGGAGTTTTAAAAATTCTACTAATTTCCGGTAACCATTCTCTGGAACATTAATTTACATGAATAGTATAATTTTACATTTCCTTGTCTTTCCTCTTTAATTCTTGTTATCTTTCACTAAAAAGCTTAGGTACTCTGAATATTAAGGACAGGTGTGCCTTTATGCATATATATTTTGTGTGAAAATAATAGGGTGAAGTGCCTCTTAGATTAAAATGTAAGATTCTAGAATATTTCCTTCTTTTTAAATAAAGATTAGAAATTTGATAATTGGAGAATAACTTAGAAATAAACTTATCCACTGAAAATTTTTATGGATGAGATAATAAACTAGATTTGATGGTTGATTTACTAATTAATTCCTTCATTGATTTACTATTTGTCAGAGTCAACTACGGACCACACATTGTTATAAATGGGTTCGCCAAAATATTTTACATTCTAGGAAAAACTCAAGTTTCAAAACTCAGTAGAGAAAACAAGAGTTATCATCTACTACGCTGCATTATGTAAGTGCTATTTTGAGATATGGATGGGTCCTAAGACCACAATATTGTACAAGAGAGGTTTGGGAAACAGTAGGATGAGAAGGAATTAAGTATGTATCCTAGGGATTGAAGGTGCTTCAGGTAGACTAAACAACATATGAAAGATTATGGAGGTTAGAAAAATATTTGGGAAATTTTAAGCAATTGAATTTGACTAAAACCTAGAGAACATAAGGCAGGTAAAATATTTATGGAACAAATAGCAGGGAACTCTTAGGCTAAGTTTATTTTTACTGAAAGATAATCTTAATGCCTTTTAATCAAAGAAATGAAATTATTAGATCTGGATATTGAAATTTTCATTCATGTTATGGAATGGAAAATCTAAAAGCTGAGATAGGGAGTCCTAGCTAATTACTCATTATTATGATCTTGCAAATAAGCAAAGTAGGTCTGCAATAAAGAAAGTAGGTATACATGGAGTGAAAGGTTTTGTGACATATGTAAGATGAAAACTGATAGGACTTAGAAATCTCTTGAGGAGAAGGACTAAGGAAGAGGGAAGGTCTCAAGATGTTTGCCTTAAGCAATAAGATGGACATGTCACTGTGACAAATATGACATATACTTAAGAAAGTCAACTTAGAGGAGGAGAGATTTGTTAGGGGCTCACTGTTTCAGAGGTTTTGGTCCATGGTTGGCTGGCTCCATTGCTTTGGGTAGGAGTGAGGTGAGGCAGAGCATCTTGGTAAAAAGGTGTGGAAGAAAGAAACTAATCAGCTCATGACAGATGGAAGAGAGAGAGAGAGAGAGAGAGAGAGAGAGAGAGAGAAAGAGAAAGAGAAAGGAAGGAGCTGGGGACAATACATACCCTTCTAGGGCACACCCGTAGTGGCCTGCTTCTCCAACCATGTCCCACCTGCCTACAGTTCACCACATCTAGGAGTCCTATTCAGCTATCACTGGAGTAATCCACTGATGAAGTCAGAGCCCTAGTGATCCAATCACTTCCCAAAGCCCCACCTCTGAAAATTGCTGTATTCCAGAGCAAGCCTTGGGGAACATTCCAGATCCAAGTCATAACAATGGCTCATACATGTAATCAAGGTTGGGAACTGGTATAGGGAATAGAATGAGAAAAATACATCTGGACACAATGCATTAATATTACCATGGAGAGGCCCATGGTGAAGATCTAGTAGATAGTTAGAAGTATTCACCTGAATCTCAATAAAATTTTAATGTTAGATTAAAACAGGACAAGCAGTTGAGAGACTCAGCATTCCCCTCTGAACTCTCATTTTCTGGTTCTTTCCCCTAGACAGAATGATTTGCCCTCAGGTTTGTTTTTTTCTCCTTCATAGCAATAGACATTCTGCAATTCAATTGTCTCTCTCTCTATATATATATATGTATGTATGTATCTCAGGAGCTATTTGTATAATAGGTTGGAACACTCAATAAATAGTAAACACCAATAAATATATGTTAAATTCATTCTGCCTTATCTCCCTCCCATCTTCCTCCTTTCCTCTCTGCCTTCCTTCTCTTCTTCCTTCAGTCCTTTCCTTCCTTCTTCCCATACTTCATCCTCCTTTTCCTCCTTTCCTTTTCTCCCCTCTTTCTTATCTCCTTTTTCTCTTTCCCTCATTACTTTTTTCTAGATAACTACTTCATGATATTAGCTACATAGTGATCAACATCATAGAGTCCTTAAGCTTGTGGGGATTTTACTCTACTGAAGAGAGAAGAAATAAATCACTGACTTTAATATGAATATTTACTCTTTGTTGTTCTGTGATGAAAATGAAAAGAGAAAACACTTTGCATATAGTGTTTACTGCTATTTATTAAGACTTCCGTTCATGGCTTCCTGGCAGTCATGAATGTAAGCATTCCATAAATATATGTTAAATGAATAAAATGTAAGTTCAGTAAGAGAGAAATGAATGAGGAATAAATCACTAGAACCGAGATATGGCTTTTAGTGCAGTGAGGTTCTAATTATAGCTTGAGTTATATAGCAAAAACAAAATAAAAAAAACCTTACTCTTTTTACACTCTTTAGTCAAGGCTAATCTTGAAAAGTTATATCAATGTGGTTTAAATAATTAAAATTGCTATTAAAATTTCAGATCAAACTGAAATTTTTTCTATGGTATCTATGTATCTCATACAATTCTTACATATATAAGGCACATTTAGATGATTTTTAAGATCTCTTATGCAAGTAACTCTTCATTTTACCTTAGCTTTCTTCATGGGGATTCTAATTGACACATTCTTTTTTTTTTTTTCTTGGTACCGGAGGATTGAACTCAGGAGTATTCTACCCCCAAGCTACACCCCAGCTTTTTAAATTTTGGAACAGGGTCTGGCTAAGTTGCTGAGGGTCTAACTATATTGGTGAGGCTGGCCTCAAACCTGAGATCCTCCTGTCTCAGCCTCCCAAGTACTGACTTACAGGCATGTGCCAGCATGCCAGGCAGCAACTGACATATTCTTATTCATTTCTCTATTTTAATTTTCATACAACTAGGATGTAAACTTCAAAAGAGCAGAAACTTCATACATCTTCTCACTCTTAGACTGCTAGCTTTCAGAAGTCTAAATAAATTATAATTGAATTAATAAATAAATGATTATGCAAAATACTTAAAAATTCTCCCTGAGTTATGAATGTTTCAGTGATTTTTAAATTAGCAACAACAATGGCAAACCCTTATCCGTGCTGCATTACTTTGCTACCAGAGGACTGTGTGATTTTCAAAACATTTCTGTCCAGGAGGTAAACTTATGCTATGTTGACAACCTTCTGGTGTTGTAGTGTAAGAGTGGCAGATGCAGGGATAAACTTTAAATCCCATTATGGGCACTTTTATTTATATATAAATATTTTATCTTGTCAAGCTTTCATCTTGATGTCTGACTGAATGGTGTAGGTGCATTTTTTGTTTTAAATCTAGGATTAATATTTAATGTTCCCCAAGCAATATTTCTTTATCATAAACATATATTCATGACCCAACTCTTTTGTTTTATTCCTCTTAGAACATAGCACCTTGGTCTTGCAGTTTTATGTTCACAATACAATATCTTCAATAGTTTGATCTGAAGACCCTAACTCAGAGCTCTCTGGGACTTCTTTGGGTACCATGTTATGTATTTAACTCTATTCTGATGTACTCGATTTGATTTAAAAACAGGTTTAAAATGACATGGCCAGATGTATATTTAGCGTCTGCAGGCACTATCTGCTTTTATGAGTTTTCAGGCATTTTCTTAGGTCAAGGTAATAAAATTGCTTTCCATGTTGGTTTACAATCAGTCTATAAAGATTACTGATTGTGTTCTCTTGCAATCTTTTAATGTTAAAATTCATAGCAAATTCTTAGTTATATGATGAGTGTGTGCCTGTTCTGCTTGGGTCAGCTCTGAGAGCTTGTGGCTTTTGTGTAAATTAGAAAGGCGAGCCAAGGGTCTAGAAAAATTGCAAAGTTTATTGTATTATCATAGGCTTAATCATTTTTAATATTATATTAAGTTTTCTTCTTCTTTAATAATTAATTCCAAATTCTCTTTTTTCCCAATTCACCAGTAAAAAATTCCCAAATCATTCCTTGCCATTTATTTTATGCCTTCAAACTAATGTACTTTGCCCATAGAATATTTTTCAGGGAAACAATCTCTAATGGCCACTAGTGGTAGTCAAATTCATTGGCAGTAAGTTTTATGCACTAATTCCAACGGCACTATGTAAACATGTAATCGCAATATTTTTTGTGTTGTCTCATAGCAGATTATAGAGTACGCTGAGAAATGTTTCCATGATCTTGTGATTTTACTAGAGTAGTCTTTTACTGAAGTTTTGTTATGACTTCAGCTATTAACTGTAAACACAGAAATTCATTTACTATTTCTTTACCAAAGAGTCAAATGGCATGTTATTGGAATGGAGAAGAAATTAATAAAACTAGGAAACCCATATATTCTCCAGTCTACTTTCTTTTCCTTCCAAGTATTGTGCCAACATGAATTCAGCCCCTCCCTCTAATAAATATTCTGACAATTCACTGGCAAGAAAAAAATGAGGAAACATTCAATTAATAAAACAGTATGAACTATCACAATCGTAAAAATTAGACTTGGGGCTGAAGTCTGGCTCAGGCAAGTGAAATTGTTGTAATGTTGGTGATTTAACTTTTTTGTTTAAGATGATGCCTGTGTGAGCTGGGGAATCTGGGGAAGAGAGTGGGAACTTTAGTATCAAATTTCCTTTCTCTCTGATCCCTCATTAAGAGTGATCAAATTAGACACCATTTTTCTAGACATTTTTTGGAACAAAATACTCATTGGGGTTTAGTGGCAAAAGTTGCCTTTTGGCAAATTAACTCTTGTGCACCCCCATCATTTCATCCTAGTGCCCAAGGCAGGGTAGTCCTCTAGAATGCCTGCCTAGTGATGGGTGTGGTGACGGTGGAGGTGGGGGTGGCAGGGGTGGGGATGGAGGCAGGGGTGGGGATGGGGGTGATTGATGGGGTGATGGGTGTGGGGGTGAGCGGGTGGTTGGGTTGGGGTAGAGGTGGGTAATGTTTCTTAGGCCAGAGCTTGGCTGCTGACAGTTACCAATTTACTTACTTGCCCCTGGGCAACCTAGGAAATCAAATATGGCCTTTCATCATCATCTGATCAAATAGGTTGAATATTGTGATAATTATAGATTTCATTGTTTTCATAGTGTGTTTTCCCTGAATTACAATATCAGAAGATGCTTTACAATAGTACCTATTCAGAATTGCTATATCAGGTGTGTGTGTGTGTATGTGTGTGTGTGTGTGTGTGCGCGTGTCTTATTGTTAAAATTCCACAACAAAATTGAGGGCTCACTTCTTATTGGTTGAATTATTGTTTCTGTTGTTTATTACATCATATCATGGGTGTAGCTCTTATTTTTATCTATTGATCTATTGTCTCTATATATTAATCTTTCTATCTTCTCTATATTGCCATATGCCTCTGCTGTGTTTAATGCTGATTGTATTTTTGAAAGTAAGTGTCTTAGACAATACCCCCAGGTAGAAGCAGGCAACACATGCTATCCCACTAAATTTTAACTAAGAAAATTAATTTTTAAATGCATAAAGAGAGCCGGGTGAGGTGGCACACTCTTGGAATCCCAGAACTTGGGAGACTTGAGACAAGGGGATCACAGGTTCTTGGCCAGCCTCAGCTACTTAGTGAGACCCTGTTTCAAAATAAAGAATAAAAAATAGGGCTGGGGGTGTAACTCGGAGGTAGAATGCCCCTGGGTTCAATCCCTGGTACTGCAAATAAATAAATAAATAAATAAATAAATAAATAGCTAAAAATCCCACTTTATATCATGTAGGGCTTAATCAAACTCTTCCAACTAAACAAAAAATAAAATAAAGAAAGAAATCATAGGACCTTCCATATGTAGACTTTACTGTAAGTCATCTTTATTTCAGCTGTCATATTGTGTGGAAGATTTGAATAATATGTAGCAATTTGAAGAAAAACTACAAAATTATTTTTAGAGTGTTTTAGTGTAGACTCTCTTATTAATAAGCCAGTTGGTTATCTTCCTAAGAGAAGCTTGTGCTTGGCACATACCAGTTGTTAAATGTGTTTATTTTAATAAATTAATCAATGAAAAAACCAGGAGAATTTTCTTATCATTCAACAGTAATATTTTGTACCCTTAATTTATAGTAAATATATAATATCCTTGCAATAATAATTTCTTTGGATGTAACATAGAGTAGATTGAATTCTAGCACAATGTCTTACAAAAATAAGAGGCTCTGAGTTTAAAATAAATCTACAGATTTACTATGTGATATAATACTTGGAAAATTGGAAAATGATATACTTAGGTTAAAATTTGAAGTAATTAGAAAAATAGTGCCAGGTATAAACACAGTCATTTCAATTTTGATATTAATGACATTAAAACTGTTTCTACCAACTTAAACAATAACATTGCCAATGATTACATGATATAAGCAATATCTTATAAAAGAAACATTTTTATGTGAAATTATGTAATACATCTCTTCAGTTATACAAAAACTCTTTCTCACTAAGTAAACAAATTTATCATCAAACTTTTGCCATTTTGCTTTAACCTCTACAGATAAATGGTATGATTAATCAAATCAAACAATAACTTGGTAAGGAAGGTACTATTATTTGAAGCTTTAAAAAAGTTACCAAGCCGGGTGTGGTGGCACACACTTGTAATCCCAGTACTTGGGAGGCTGAGACAGGAGGATCACAGGTTCGAGGACAGTCTCAGCAAGTAGTGAGACTCTCATCGACCTAGTGAGACTTTGTTTCGAAATAAAAATAAAAAATAGGGCTGAGGGTGTACTTCAGTTGTAGAATGCCCCTGGGTTCAATCCCCAGTGAAACAACAAAAAAAGTTACCATAAGATATAAGTAATTATTTTTTGTATTAATTTGTTTGTAATTGCATAGTTTTCTTTTATTCTCAATAGATCATTAAGTTTATGCAAAATTGCCTGTAAGTTCTCAATATCAGGAGGAGTTATATCGATATAACTATCGATACAGTTTGGTTTATAATCTATGTTTAAAATATTTTGTGTTACTGTGGTAGTTATAGTGCAATGAACTGAATGTTTTTGTGTTCCCTCAAAATTCATGTATTGAGATACTAACCCTCATTGCGATGGTATTTGGAGATGGGGACTTTGGGAGATAGTTAGGTCATGAGGGGAAGTCTTAGTGATGGGATTAGTGTCCTTGTAAAAGAGACTCAAGGGAGCTTTCTCACTTCTTTCAGCTGTGTGAGGAGTCAAGAAAAGACTATTGTTTGCAACTCCACAGAGGGCAGTGACCAACACATAACTATGTCAGCAGCCTCATCTTGAAATTGCAGACAACAGAGTACTAAGATATAAATTTCTGCTAATTTATAAGCCATCCCATCTGTAATATCATTTTATATTTGCCTGAACTAAGACATAGCAATGGTTCAAACTCTCTCTCCTTTCATTGTAATGTTGCTGCACAGTTTGCAGACCTGGAAAAGTATACCTGGAGTTATTGCAATTTTACTAGCCATTTAAAATTTCCATTTTTTTCTGCGTTGCTTTTCCTTTGTTCATTGTGACTACAAAACTCCATTGCTCTTTTCCTGCTGCAACATCCTATATGTATTTCCCAATTAAATGCTATTTCTTTGAAAATAAGGAAGCCGGGCGTGGTGGCGCATGCTTGTAATCCCAGTACTTGGGAGGCTGAGACTGAAGAATCTGGGTTCGTGGCCAGCCTCAGCTCCTTAGTGAGGCCCTCTGCAACTTAGTGAGACCCTGTTTCAAAATAAAAAATAAAAAATAGGGCTGGGGGTGTTAGCCCGGAGGTAAAATGCCCCTGGGTTCAATCCCTGGTACCACAAAAAAAAAAAAAAGGAAAATCATGAGGGCTCAAAGATTTAATACAATCCTGAGAGGGCACACATTAGATGGTATTTGCTGCTCAAATTCACCAATCCGTGAAACACTTAGGAAAGACTAGAACTGTGGCTTCTATAAACCTCCGTCTCTACAACCATGTGGCTTCTTCCTTGGCAAATGTGTTTTTATATGAGTAGGAGTTGACAGGAATGTTGTGGATAGTTGAAGTAATTGATAATATTGTATTGCAAATAGTCATGTAAGAGTAAAGTAAATGATAACCATTGTTTCAAAATGGTATTACCTTGTAATATTCTAGAATTTGTGCTGTACTGTCTTAACTTTATATACTTTAATAAAAACATGCAACCTTGATAAAACATTAGTCTTTGTGTAACCTAGTATAAATAATTGCCCACAGGTGAGAAAGTAGAAGGTCAACTGTATCTATTCTATTAGTAAAAACTATTTAGCTGAAAAGATCAGTATTAATAATCCTGGGATTTGCTTACATTGCTATTTCATGAAAGTTGAAAAAATAGTTCCAGTTTTGAATAAGGTCATATAATAGAGAAAATATTGTAACAAAAACTAGAAAACAATGGTTTTACCTTCAACACTTATGTCAGTTCACCAACAATTAATAATCAAAGTCCACTCATCTAGAACTTAATTTGAACAGAATCTTGCAAGGTCTCAAATCAAAGAGAAAAAAAATCCCTATGTGAACAGAAGTAGAAATCCTCCAACAACAACAACAATATCATCAACAACAACACTCTGTGGCATGTGTTGAAGAGAGAAAAAAGAATCGTCTTTTAAAATATCAACCATATAAAACTGAAAGGCAAAAAATAGAGTGCATACATTTTTACAAAAAACAAAAAAATTCCGAGGAAAATTAAATAAAATCTTATGAACTGATTGAAAGCAAAGCAGCCCACTTGACGTTAGGTGAACATCTGCATTACCTCTATTTGGACCATTCTGTGAAGGCAAATTGTCTGTTATAACCTTTTCTATCTTTTGATTTTTTCTTTCTTTTTTTAATTTCCTGCCGCTTTTGATCCTTTTAAGCTAATGTGGTTGTTTGACTCTTTGATATTTTCAAAATATTACTCATAGAAGGTCCTTCTTTGTGTAAAATGTGATTCAAAAATCAAAATATGAGAAAGAAACACCAGATGTTTAAAATCCATGAGTTGAATACATCCTAAGGCAGGAACTCTGCTAGGGCTGATGAATTTAACTCCTTCTCTGTTATTATCTTGGATATTAAAGATTAACACGGTGCCCTATGAGGACAGAGGAGACATGTACACCTAAACCCGGAGATATCAAGCAAAGTTCCACAAGAGGTGTCACTTCAACTGAGAATTGAAAAAGTAGCACATATTTAAAGTAAGATAATTTTTGTGTGTCATACAATATGCTTAGATATCATACATAAATTTTAAATTTGGCAATTCTAAAATAGGTCTTGATTTCTCTCCAAGAATGTCTCCATTTACTCTCGAATTGTTTAAACTAGACATATGCATCCTTTCTTTCCTTTCCCCTCCATATTCCACCATACTGTCCAATCCCAGAGAAAATCTTATTTCTTTAAACCTCCAAAATTATATCTCCAATTTAACCATTTCCATCATCTTCACTGATTTTTGCTCAAAATGTCATAATTCTGACTCAACCTACTGATTTGCCTAATTGGGGGTCTCATTTGCGCCGGGATTCTTGTCTCATCCGAATCAAGAATGAGACTGCGGATAGTAAGTGCATAACTCAGACCAAATTTATTTAGAACAGCATAACATTCAGAGCTTAAGCAAAAGCAGAAAACCCTCAGTCAAAGAGGGGAACATCCCGGGCGAGAATACCAAAAACTATCTTTAATCTCTGGGTATTTATCTAGCTGTCATCCTATTGGGTTTGCTCACGCTCTCTTGGTTGTGTGTTTACTGTCCACAGGTGCACATTGAGTCATTGTCCAGCAGGGCTTGGAGACCCTTGCTCACGTGTTTTTAAGTTGTTTTTCTTCTAGTTTTATGTAAACTTGTTTTGATCCTTACTCCTATCCTTATAGACTTATTTTCCAGTTTTAGCTTCCTAGCTTCTTCATAGATGATGTCTATATGAACTTCTTCCTAGATCTCTTCCCTCTCTGCCTATATTGCCACTATTCCTCACTACCACTACAACAATTCCTGCTGAATCTGATTCTACTCTTTTTTAAAAAAAAATATTCCCTACTTATTACCCAGCTGAAGTTTGTTTGTTTGCTTATTTATTTATTTATTTATTTATTTATTTATTTATTTATTTTGTGGTATAGAGGATTGAACCCAGGGGCATTCTACCTCTGGGCTACACCCCCAGCCCTATTTTTTATTATTTTATTTTAAAACAGGGTCTCACTAAGTTGCAGAGAGCCTCAATAAGCAGTTGAGGCTGACCACAAACCCGGATCCTCCTGTCTCAGTCTCCAGAGTACTGGGATTACAAGCATGCACCACCACACCCTACTGAAATATCTTTGAAGCGTAAATCAAAGTATGTCACTCCTCTGACATCACATTTACGAAAACATCCACATTCCTCATTAAGCCTATGAAGCTCTACAAAAGCTGAACATACCACCTATACTACTTATATAGCTTATCCTATACTACTCTTCAATATGTTCACAATGCCCCAGTCATGGTAACCATTCCATCACTCATGCATAAGAAAATGTACCCTCATTAGGTCTTTATTCCTGGAATTCTCTGCCTCCAAATCTTCACATTGTTGTCTCCTTGTTCTCATTAAAGGGTCCACCGAGATGTAAATGTCTACTGCTTAGAGGATTAGCCTGATCACACTGAAGTAGTCTCCAGAGGCTGAGCAGACAGCAGAGCAATTACTCTTATTTGATTTTATTTTGTAAAATTCCTTTCTCCTTTCTCTTTCTTTCCCTTCCTTCCTGATTTTGGTGGTGAATATGACTCCATCATTTGAGAAGACCTGTAGAACTATATCCATGGTCCTAGTCCATTTTGTGCTGCCGTAACAAAATAACAGACTGTGTAATTTATAATGAACATAAATGTATTGGTTCACAGTTTTAGAGCTTGGGAAATCTAAGGTCAAGGTCCTGACAGGTATGGTGTCTGGTGAGGCCACTCTTCTTCCAGGATAGTACTTTACATGCAGCATCCTCCAGTGGGGAGGAAGGCTGGGTCCTCACATGTCAGAAGATGGAGGATCAGAGAGAGCAACAGGGAGCTGAACTCATCTTTTTATCCTAGGACCAATCCTAGCTATGCAGGTGGACCCCTTAGGGCCTATTCACCTCTTAAAGATCCCTCTCTTAATATTGTTGCAATGGCAATTGGAATTCAACAAGAGTTTTGGAGGGAACAAAAATGTTCAAACCATGGCACACATCACACAGTGTGTTTTACTCTATCTAAATCTAAAAGAAATAAGTAAAACAAAGAGTACTATGGACAGTCCTTTAGCTTTTACATACAGAGATTGACCTGTTTTATGTTTCAAAAAGTTCATCTGGAAAAATTTAGGTAGGTTGTATGTATCTAGAGTAAAGTTTTCAAAATAGCTTCTAATCATTCTCTGGATTTCCACACTGTGGTCATATTTCCTTTTTCATCTCTTATTTTAGTAATTTAGGTCAGTTCTCTCTCTTTGTCTGTCTGTCTGTCTCTCTCTCTCTCTCTCTCTCATTAGGTTAGCTAAGGGTTTATAAATCTTGTTTATCTTTTAAGAAAACAGTTTTTTGTTTTATTGTTCCTCTGTATTTGTTTTTTATTCATTCTCTATTCATTGATTTTTGCTCTGAGTTTAATTATTTCCTGCTTTCTATTGGCTTTGGGTAAGTATGTACTTTTTTTTCTAGGGGCTTGAGATACATCATTAGTTTGTTTATTTAGAGTCTTTCTGGGTTTTTGTTTGCTTATTTTGTACGTTTCATGTTTGTAGCATATTCAGTGCTATAAATTATCTTCTTAAAATTGCTTTCATAGTATCCCAGAGATTTTGGTAAGCTGTGTCTCTATTTTCATTTATTTCTAGGAATTTTTAAATTTCTCCCCTTATTTCTTCTATAATTCAGTCCTCATCCACAAGCATATGGTTCAATCTCCATGAATTTATGTAATTCCTCTGGATCTTCCTATTGTTGATTTCTACTTTCAGTCCATTGTGATCTGAAAAGATCCAAGGACTTATATTAGTTTTTTTTTAATTTGTTGGAAATTGGGTAGAGAATGAAAGAGAGGTGGGCAGTATGAGAATAGACAGTCAGGAGCTGGGTGTTCCTTTAAGCAGTGAAGACAGAGATATTGAAGGCTTAGATGATAATAATCCATGAAAAGTACAATAGTGAACTGATACAAGGTATGTTTTGGAGGTTGAGTGTCATAAACTATTGATGAATGAAGAATGGTGGGGAATTATATAAAGAAATAAATCAATAATACCTATATTTTTATTCCATCTTTTGCATTTTTCTATATTGTTTGTTATGTATTTTCTTTTTTTTTTTTTGCGATACCGGGGATTGAACCCAGGGACATTCTACCTCCGAGCTACACCCCCAGCCCTATTTTTTATACTTTATTTTGAAACCGAGTCTCACGAAGTTGCAGAGGGCCTCACTAAGTAGCTGAGGCTGGCCGCAAACCAGGATCCTCCAGTCTCCGCCTCCCAAATACTAGGATTACAAGCGTGCGCCACCACGCCCAGCTTGTTATGTATTTTCTATGAGTTAGAATCTATGGGCAAAGAGAAAAGGTTCAAGGACAGCAAGCCCTTGCATAGTGGCCGCATTGCTTCCACTCTGTTTCTCATCAATGGACCGCTCTGCTCTCCCCCTCTTTATCTCTTGAGAGCTTGCTCCGTACCTTTCACTTCAAAGGTACTGGTGTCAAGGAATCCAACATTTAGCAGCTTTCTGGGCTTTCATGAGTCT
Organism: Glis glis; assembly: GCA_004027185.1. Classification (NCBI taxonomy): domain Eukaryota; kingdom Metazoa; phylum Chordata; class Mammalia; order Rodentia; family Gliridae; genus Glis; species Glis glis. The sequence goes on along the minus strand of PVJS01002394.1, from coordinate 15,324 downwards.
GTCACTGTAGTTTGGTTTGGCTACTGGTGATGAATGAATCGGAACCATCTCCAGTTTAAGGCTTGTCTACATATATGTGTGTATATAAATAATATGTATTTGAATTAAATTAAATTAAAAATTCTACCTTGAGTGCCTTGAAGTATTTTGAAATACTTTTATATTATCAATGATCTTTTGCTCATTATCTCTTGGTTTCATATGTGAGATGATGGCCACTGTGCAACTGAAATAATTTCAACTCTCTGTCTTTTCTTTTTCTTTTGTAAAATTTTACCCTAACAGAATTCTTTGTGAATTTTAGTGCTATGAAGGAAAGTTTAACTTACTGGTTCCAGGTAATGTTCTATACCATTACAAGGACAGATTTTTGAAGCAGCATAACAAAGATATTTGGCATCATAACAAAGACATTTGGCATTTATATTGTCTTTAGCTGTTTTATTTAAAAGTTGGGAGAAAAGTCAAAAGAGAGAAATTGATGTATCATGATATTTAGGGGAAGGGTCCGTCCCATTAGATTAGTGAGTGGCTTGTACTTTGGTAGAGTTTCTTTCTGCAGTGTCAGATGGCTGACTCCTCAGTTCCATAACTCATGTCCCATTTAAGAAGATGGCAGACATAGGAGAGAGCAGCGTTGTATCATGGTAAAAGGGCAAAAAGAACTGAAGCCTTAAGTTCAGGGAAAGCTGGGCGTTCTGCTGCACAGTTCTTCATATCACCTTCTCCTGGAATACCAACTATTTCTTCAAGATGGACACATTTCTCTTCAACATTCACATATTAACAATTACATTTGAAAAAGTATTCCATATTCCTTGGTGCATTAAGTACATGGTTGTTTCTGCTGGATATGACATGAACACATTCCATTGCATTCCACTACACTGAAAATCTTGAGACATCCCAAATTTAGAGCTATGCATCGATACTATACAAAATATTTTTAAGATTGTTTATATAGAATGGGTCTGTGATTTTTTAAATCAAGTTGTAAATTATGCAGATTCTTTGAGAATGACATCTATTTATAGTTTGGTATAAAAACGAGGACAAAAATACGTTTTTTAATCTTAAAAACTTCAGATATTGCTGAAGTAAGGAAAGGTTTGCATCTTATCCCTCCCTTTTGTGAAGATGAAAACCATTCCTCAGGCTTTTTTCATGGCTGTGGTCCCCAAAGCTCACTCTAAACACACAAATAAATGACCTCAGGATTTTTTTTTGGTCTATGTTAATGTAAATTATTAACTTCATAATATTCTTGAGAAGGAATTATGCCTAACATATGGTGCTTTTCTGAGTTGAAGCTTATAATTCATTATCACTTTTAATACCTCAATTCTTATTTAGCTAAAGATTACCTTCTGTTCATATCCATTTTTGACACTGTTGTTCCTGACTGACCAATACCTTTTGGCTCTGTTATCTCCTCCCAATCTAAAATTTAGAGTGATAAAGTACATGGTACTTATTCTCCCAAACAGGTATATTTGTTCGAGAGTACCACATCCTATTCACACTGTTTCATCTTTCTGCACTCTGTTCTCTTTGGCTGAAATAACTTTCCCCCTCACTTCTGCAGTTTCCCAAACTCACTTTTTCTCTAGCAAAGACTGGCACAGGTATGCACTTCTTTGAAAAACTCATCCTAAGCCACCAGTGTGCTTTGCATTTGCTTCCCTTAAAGCTCCCATCCCAGTATATTTGGTAATAATTTGTTTACTTGTCTAAATCCCACACTAAATTGAAGATGATTTCATCTCTTATGTGCACTGCACTTAGCAGGCATCCAAAAAGTGTTTTGAATGATTGCAAGAAATAGTAAGTAAATTGTTAAAAGAATAAATGAGTTTGTTTTACAGAACTGAGAAGGAAAAACAATCAGCCACAGACGTCAGCAGTTTGCTGCCTTAGTGACTGTGTGTTGAAAGGCCAGCACTTTGGAGAAGGAAAAAAAAAGATAAAGAGAAATAAAACCCTGGATGGTTGAGATCTAAAGGTTTAAGACATAAAAATTTGTTTGGGGTAGGTAGTCATCTTCTAGGGCTATTCCATAAGCATGTTCTCAACATGATCCGAATGATAAAAGATACACAGACCAGATAATACTTTCTCCTTTTATATCTGGTTGGGACTACACTCATAGCTCACATCCTGATGGGAAAGGGAATCAAATCAACCCTAAAATTCTATCCTAATATACAAGTTGATTAAAAGCCAGGCAGGAATGAGCTTCAACCTTTCAAAGGATTCTGTGATCAAGCTAAAATAGCAGGCATGAAAAGGGATTCATTTACAAAGAAAATTGTCATTATGGAGTTATTAGAAATAGATGCTCTGGGTCATCTAAAGTACAAACTTCCATTTCCCCAAACTTTTAGCTTTCATGAAGTTTAGAAGTTTAATTAATTGTTCCTCATTATTACTTCTGATTTTTTTCTTCCCTGTTTTATTTTTAATTCATCTGAGGATATGAATCACGCCTGATGACAGCATTTAAACTGCCTTTACGTTGACATCTAGAACTTGACACTGTTCAGTATCACTTATCCTTTAGAAATAAAATCCTCCCCACATTCCTACCTTATTTTACAAACAGTTATTGAACATCTAGTCCATGCAAGCTGTTATGTGAGGCCGTGGATCCTTAACTACATTTGAGGCAGAACTTACATTATAGAAAACTCAAATACTTTTTTTTAAAAGATCTCAAAATTATGATGACTTAGAGAAATTGTTGTCAATTAGTCATTTTACTGATTGATGATATTTGGAGAATGATAGAACATTAATCAGTTATAAGAAGACAGCTTTGAATTTACATAGAGCAAGCTTAAAATTCAGAATCAAAGTTCTAGGAGAAACGAAAGGAGGTAAGGGAAGTGGGAAAAATAAGTAAATAAATAAAAGTAAAAATACGACAAACACCTTGAGAAGGACATTGGTTGAATTATTTCAAAAATAATTGTTAAAAACCTCTGACAAAGACTCATAGTAGCTCGATTATTGAAAACAAAAATAGTTGCTTCCATAAACACATTGTTATTTAAGATTTCCATACTTTAGCCTAATATACATAGAGTTTTTGTTTCATTTTATTTGTTTGTGGGACTGGGAATTGATCCCAGGGGCATTCAACCATTGAGCTACACACTTAGCCCTTTTTAAAAATTTTTATTTTGAAAGAGGGTCTTGATAAGTTATTCCATGCTGACCTCGAACCTGTGATCTTCCTGTCTCAGCCTCCCAAGCCCTGGGATTACAGACGTGTACCACTGTGCCTGGTGAGATATAGATTTGGACAGATAGATGGTAGATAGATGATAGATAGATAGATAGATAGATAGATAGATAGATAGATAGACAGATGATAGGTAGGTAGACAGAAAGTTGTGCACTTGAAATTATATTGACAAACCATCAGAATTACATGATGGTGAATTTGTGCTTATACTTTCTCCTAAACTCCACAGTCTCTTTGTAATGGTACTTGATTTTCTGTGATAAGCATTTACAAATGTGACATTTAAGAAACTGTCATTAATATTAGATAAAATAATAGATTATTAGATCAAAACAAATATAATTACCTTTTGTAATGATGCCACCATTGATTTTGGCTTTATTAGCCACAAGTTCTGGTCATCTACAGTACAATTCTTTGGAAAGGTATGTGAATCAGAAAAGATGTGTGAATCAGTAAAACTTTAATTCAAGACTGAGATTTGACATTTATGGCTGTGACTTAAAGAATAATTTGAAGATCTCAACTTCATTTTCAATAAATGTATATAAAGTCAGTTGTCATTAAAATATCACATAAAATTATGAAATAATATAGGCTCAAGAACTCTCTAAACTCTAAAGAACTGTTTCAACCAGTTATTACTTTATGATTTAATGTGCTGTACTGTATGTTTATAGGCTTTCCATTTCAACTGGTTTTTTTTTGGCAACAATAAGTTCACTCACCATAATTAATGTAGATGTTTAGGAGCCCTAGAAATGGAGACTTCAAATACATTTCGAATACAAATATGTAAAATCCAATGAAAATGGAATACTTAAATATGTTCAGAGCTGAGTATTAGCATACCATTTGTAAAACTCCTAATTCCTTCTTTTTTATCAATTTTACAAATATTCACCTCTTTTAACACAAATGATAATATGTTCTCAGACTCACACATAAACAGAATTAAGCCTGGATCATGGTGTTTTATGACTACGATAACCACATGTTAAAGGAGACAATCAAGCTGGGAAATAGATCTAGCTCTTCATAGGTCTGATAGCTAACTGGAGTAAAGTGGTTTGTGTGTGTGTGTGTGTGTGTGTGTGTGTTTTGTCTGATGTTGATCCTCTAGGCATTAAAATCACCTTGATTTACTTTTTTAGCTGAGTGATTCAAGAGAAAAAAATCTGTAAATGCACAAGAGATGCCAAGGGATGAGCAGGACAGTTAGTTGGCAGGTGCCTGGGCCTGGAAAGGTCCATGCAGATGGGATGATGGAGAATGCAGGTTTGAAATTAAGTGGACAATAAGATTGGTTAAGCTATCACATACCATCAATGTAGCAGCTACTGTTCTTCCTTTTCTACAATTCTCCCTTTCCTCCAAACTCCAGGTGTTTTGGACTGCTAACAATCCCCTGAAAATGTTGGGGTTTTTTAAAATACATTCCCTTTCTTAATCTTTTTGACAGTGTCAACTTTCATTTCATTCCAATATTATTTTCATAGTAATAAGTATTGCATCTATAAAATAGTTCTTATGAAATTTTTGAACACCGGGAGTGGTGGCACATGCCACCCAGTACTTGGGAGGCTGAGACAGGAGGATCACAGGTTCCAGGCCAACCTCAACAATTTAGCGAGACTCTCAGCAACTTATCAAGACCCTGTTTCCAATAAAAAATAATATAGGGATGGGGGTGTATCTCGGAGGAAAAATGCCCCTGGGTTCCATATCTAGCACCATACAAAAAAACAGAAATAAATTTTTGTCAGCAAATCTACATTTAGATTTATCATTATTCTAATACCTATATTATAATGCTTAGCATTTAGAAGATAATAAATAGAAGTTTTCTGGAACAAAAAAGCTGTTTGTTAATTAATGCCATTTAATAATTTCAACATTACATTTCTGTTGGGCCTTATCTTATTTATAAATACTATATAAAACTTGAGTCAGGTGTGGTGGTACATACCTGTAATACCAGGAGTTAGGAGGCTGAGACAGGAGAATCCCAGGTTCAAGGCCAGCCTTAGCAACTTAGTGAAATAAAATAAAATAAAAAAATTTTCAAAAAAAGGGTTGGGGGTGTAGCTCAGAGATAGAAGGCATTAGAGTTCAATCCCTAGTACTCCTCCCCCCAAAAAACCCTTGAAATTCATGTTGTATATAAATTTAAATTGAAAATTAGGTAGATAATATGTATACCATAGCTAGAATGATAAAATCCATCCCAGTTTAAAACCACCCATCAGGTTTTGATTTACCATTTTGTTCTATCAAAACATTTTATTTAAGTAACTGTGAACTTTATTTAACCAAGTTTTCAGAAATTCAGAACCTTAATAAATAGGTCAAGTGATTGACCTTAATTTTGTCTGACAGTTGGAATGTGAACTTTTATTTTATAGGGATATATTTTTGTATTCTTCAAACTATGGAATTCTTATTCATTAAACTTTTTGCTTTGGTCCACCATAATTTCACTAGCCTTTGCCAGAGTGCTTCACTTGTTCCCCAGGTATTGATTTTTTTCCCCTTTGAAGAACTCAATTCATGCCAAAAAATTTAATGCTCTAAAATCAATGCATTAAGATATGCAGGTAAAGTCTCAACTCTCTCATCATCTTAAGTATCTACTTACCATTTTTGCAATAAAATAAAAACCACATCTGAAAAATTAACTGAAAGTCTAAAGGGGAGAAATGCAATAGAAAGCTGCAGACAGAATAATAGTACATCAATAAATTGTTCACAAAAATACCATAAACAGCAGTGATGAAAACAACCGTAGCGCCAGTGGCACAGCGCAAAGGAAAAGCACAGAGAAGGTCAAGGACCCAGCTGGCGCTCATCTCAGCTGGGAATTTTCCATTCGTCTCCCCCACAAGTCACCGACTTCCTTCCATGTATTGAGGAGGTATGGTAGCCAGTCGTGCATTCTGGAAAAGACTTTGTTGTGCTTTGAATAAGGCAGTTGAGTCTTTTTGTCATGGCACACTCTCTGATCACGTTCACCCATTCTTGTGACACAAATGTGCAAGGACACAACTGTGAACCACATAGTCTGTTCTCAAGGATATTTCTGTGTTGGGGTGATGACATTTAGTCTGTTACTTACTTCCCCTTTTTTCTTATAGCCAGGAGCAATGTTAACGAGATGCTCTCTGACCAGAAGAAATGATTTGTGTGTGTGTGTATGTGTGTGTGTGTGTTATTGGGGATCAAACCCAAGGACACTCTACCAAGGAGCTACACCCCTAGCTCTTCCTGTTTATTTTATTTTGCTAATTAATTAATTTGTGTGTGTGTGTGTGTGTGTGTGTGTGTGTGCTACTCTGGGGATTGAACCCAGGGGCATTCTATCTCCGAGCTACATTCCCAACCCTGTCTATTTTTTGTTTCGAAACAGGGTCTTGGTAGGTTGCTGAGTCTTGCCACGTTGCTGAGACTGCCCTTAAACCTGTAATCCTCCTGTCTCAGCCTCCGAAGTACTGTGGGATTACAAGCATGCATAACCACGCCCAGCTTTGTTTTTTTAATTATTACTTTTATTTTCAGACAGGGTCTTACTAAGTTGCCAAGGCTGGCCTCGGACTTGTGATCCTCTTGTCTTAGCCTCCCAAGTACTGGGATTACAAGCCTGTGCCACCACACCTGGCTGGATCTTCTGTTTTAATGAAGCTAATTAGCCCAAAGCGACTTAAACTTGGACATCATCAAAGTTTTTTTTAGAAGAGCTTTTATGTTTTATTTTGCTTTATTTTGTTTTTCTGTGTATGAGAAATTCAACAAGGGGGGTTGTCAAATTTTAGTTACTCAGGTAATCACATAAGAATCTTGTTAAGAATGCAGATTTCCAAGGCCCACCTTCAAAGTTTTATTTAGTAAGTCTGGGCTTATGCTCAGAGCCCTGTACCTTTGTTACTACAGGTGAGTCCAATGTAGAGGGTTCATAGTCCCTGCTTTGAGAAGATCAGATCTCAATATCATATTATGGAGTTTGTGTAGATTTGGAAATATATTTCTGGATTTAAAAGTTATTTGTTAACCGGGCATGGTGGCGCATGGTTGTAATCCCAGAACTTGGGAGGCTGAGACCAGAGGAGACAGGAGGATTGCAGGTTCGTGGCCAGCCTCTGCTACTTAGTGAGGCCCTCCGCAACTTCATGAGACCCGGTTTCAAAATAAAGTATAAAAAATAGGGCCGGGGGTGTAGCGCGGAGGTAAAACGCCCCTGGGTTCAATCCCCGGTACCGCAAAAAAAAAAAAAGAAAAAGTTATTTGTTTTCCACCTTTATGAAATTTGAAGCATTGCTATCTTGTAGAAATTTCTTGTTTGATTATGAGACATGTCTTTATAAAATATGTTCTCTCTTTCTCTCTATCCCTCCTTTTTTCTTTTTATCTCCCTCACAAATTCGTTCAAAGCTCAAAACAATTTTCTGAAAAAGAATTGGAAATATACTCTTTTGATTGCATAAAATATACTCATGTGGTAGCTGGTAAAGGGTTAAAATGAGAAAAATTTTGCCGAGGAGATCTCTAAGAATTGTGATTTCAAATCGGACAGTGGTAGAAGCTAAAAAAAAAAAAAAGTTTCTATTTTCAACACTGAACCTGAAAGTCATGTCAAGTACAACGGATTTGGAATGTCAGCGCCCTGATTAACCCAGGCTGCCTCAATTGCAATCTCTTTAAAGTGAAGTTTCTCATCCTGTTGAAGTTTGGCTTTCCTCCCTCTTGATAAAATGTTCCAGTTTTGGTGTGAACTGGCTAATTTTTCTCCATGGTTATACACAGATTCAGACCAACTGCAGGTACAATATGAATTTCTAGATTTTTAAAGAATATAAACTATTAATTTTCTCAAAGAGCGTTCTCCACATCCGTCTCTGGTATTTCCACTAAGAACAAGATTTTTTAATGGCTGTTTCTGCTGTGAGAGGAATGAAGGTCATTAGTGTAGAGCCACTGATCAAACTATGGAGGGCTAATCATGTGAAGTGTGGAAACTTAGTTTCACTAAAGTACCCAAGTAAATAGGCAAGTAGGTTTTGTTTCCAGTATATGTGTCTATCACTTTCCCTAAATTGTAATCATCACTTGGTGACTGTTTCATTAACTTTAATAGAAATTGTAATATTCCTTTAGGAGTAAACTCAAAAGGAAATTTGAAATGCATTTTTAAAAAAAAAAAAAAAAGCCGAGCATGGTGGCACATGCTTGTAATCCCAGTACTTGGGAGGCTGAGATAGGATGTATATGGGCCCTCCTCAACTTAGTGAGACCCTGTTTCAAAATAAAGAATAAAAAAATAGGACTGGGGGTGTAGCTCAGAGGTAGAATGGCCCTGGGTTCAATCTCCAGTACCACAAAAAATAAATAAATAAAAAATTCTCTCTCCAGAGCGAGGTCTAAATATTCTGGTATTTCTAAAGGTATACCTACATATTTTTTTTTCTCTCTATTGCTCTTAATGTAATGAGAGCATTGTCCAACTCAGGTATTGGCAGTATTAAACCAAGATGAACTAAATTTATCAACAATTCTTCTGCTTCTCAAACTATTACAAAATATTTGAGTGAAATTTATTTAATGTTTTTAATTTACTGTAGGTAATTCCATTTAAGTTACCCAAATTGTTCTGTTTTTAGAATGTTCTCTTCTTGGAGATAGTAATCAGGGATACAATTCAACTTGTTTCAATCTCTAAATCAACTCTACCTCAGCAGCTCTCAATTTATACTGAGGAAAAAGAACACAGTAATGGACTTAACTGAAGCATGAGTGATGTAGGTTAGATAGGGAAAGGAAGAAATTCCTGACGAAAGAATTTTAAAACCTTGGGATGTGTTATAGAAGGAAGTTATGCAATCTCTCTGACTGAGGCCTTTAAAAATACATATATTTTATATCTTTCAGTGAAGGATCTAAGACTTTCTTTTCTAAATAGAGGTGCTCTTGAATATGCTCCCCCAAAGCTATTAGATTCTACGATTTTTATAAATTCATGTTTTGTATTTAAAAGAAATCAGTTAACATACTTATTTCTAGAGGGCTTGTTTTCCAAAGAAAGTACTGTTTAGAGGAGCAAAACCTAAACCTCCCTATACTGTATTACAAGACCATTTGAAAAGTAACTCATCAAGAATTGTGAATGGAAATGTAGTGCCCAAGTGATATTCTGCCTAAAAGGGTAAATAAACACAGTGAAAAGGTAAAATAAAATAAAATAAAAAATAAATCAGTTTACCCTATTAGCTCCTATACTGATTGTTTTCATGTATAGTTTAATAGAAAATATTGAGTTTGTTAGTTAATGGAATTTAAACTAAAATGTACTACTATTTCTGAAGTATATTCTATTTGGGTAACCAATTTCGTCTTTCAAAAGAAATACTTAAGTATAATTATTAATATGGATTTTATAACTGATAGTGGTAAAACATACCATTTATATTTTTCTCAAATGCAATTCGTATAACAGAGAAATTCTCTATTGAAGCTACTCTACTGAACTAGACATGGTGTAAATAATTTACAGAATCCAATTTAACAATCACTTTAATATTTTAATTAGAATTTTAAACAACTGTATTAGAAACATTCAATCAAGATATTTCCTCTGCTATAATATATTTGTTTAGAGGATTGTTCCCCTTCTGAGATTTAAGAATTTACAATGAGAATAATGCTGGATAAGATGATCTCTAAAGCTCCTTTAAGCCCCATGAAGCTCTGATTTTTGAAAGTACTAGCAGAGTCAAAAACTATGTGGAGAGAATTGAAAATTTCTAATCTTCCCCCTTTTTCTCCCCAATGAATATGCGGCTTTCGATTTGGAACCTAAAGGTATATAGGAAGTAAAAAAAAAAAAGTTGAAATTAGAAATTCTTAATTTCCTACTGCGTTCACTACATGAACAACACATCGTTGAATTTATGTAATTTGGAAATTATAGTAAATAGTATTACTTAATCAAATTACCGATTGCCCACAATCCAAGGCTTCGTTTTCCTCTAAGGATGTTCGTATAATTAGAATTTTCCCAATGTGTATTTAATGAGTAGCTCAAATGCCCTAAAAGGAATAATGAACTAAGTGATGTATCACTCAATAATAGAGAACCCAGAGACTGCATACCATATTTATATTTCCATATAGTAGGATAGCATTATTTTTAAATTTTAAGGAAAACATCCATAGACTAAGTCTATATGGTTGTACTACCCTTATTATTTAGGCATGGGTGAAATGGAAGTTGTACCAAAAAAAATATGTCCACAGTCTGCATTGTTAATGACTCTTCATTTTAGCTTTCTTTATTGTGGCAAATTATTATAAGAAATACTTATATCTATCAATTGGAGAATAGATAAGCAAATTTGGTCTATTTACACAATGGAATACTACTTAGAAATTAGAATAAACAAGCTACTCATAATTAGTTACATATGCAAAAATAGGATTGATTTCAAAAATATTGCATGTGACTGAGAAGCTAGACATAAAAGTATAGACTGTATTTTGTATTTTAAAGATGTTCAAGAACTTCTACATGCTAGTCACTGGAGAAAGATAGACAGGAAACCACATAAGCGAGTTTTCTAGGGTGATGACTAATTTCTATGTATTGAATGGAGTTTTGGTTTCAAGGATGTACACATTTATCAAATCACTTTGCACTATACCCTTAAGATCTATCCTTTTACTTTATAATAACTCAATAAAATGTACATACATGTGGTAGATATTAGTATAAAACTATTTTATATACCATTATATGTAAGCTCTCAAGGGCTAATCAATATTTTTGGAGATAATTAGATTTAGTTATATATATATATATATATATATTTTTTTTTTTTTTTTGCGGTACCGGAGATTGAACGCAGGGGTGTTCTACCTCCGCACTATGCCCCCAGCCCTATTTTTTATACTTTATTTTGAAACCGGGTCTCACGAAGTTGCGGAGGCCTCACTAAGTAGAGAGAGAGAGAGAGACAGGGAGGGAGAGTGAGAGAATGCTCGCGCGTGCGCACACATGCGCGAGCTGAGGCTGGCCATGAACCTGGATCCTCCAGTCTCCGCCTCCCAAAGTACTGGGATTACAAGCGTGCGCCACCACGCCCGGCTGATTTAGTTATATTTTATAAATTTTTAAAAATCCAAATTTTCTAATAACTCAAGCAAATTATGCCGGTACTCTGATTTCTCTTCTATTGCAGTCTCTGCCACACCACAGTGCATCTCAGGTTAATTTTCTTGTCTGGAGTATCTGACAGTAGCTATTTGGATGCAGCATACAGAAAAAATAAAAACACAGGATCATAAGTCACACTGCCTTACTTTAGAATCTGGCTACATAATTTAGTAGCTGTGAGATTCTGGGCCAATTATTTAGCCTTTCAAATCCTTGATTTCTTTCCTTACAAAAAAAGGAATAATCATTCTAGCTTAATCATGTAATTGCTGTGAGTATAAAAGATATATATGTTATTGGTAAAAAGTACTGGGTATTCTATGTGTCCCATAGTAGTTGGCCATTAACGCTACTGCATATCATGGTAATAATGATTATGTTTGAATATTTATTATACCATATACAATTGTATATTAATAGGTCAATGCTATTAATTACATTAGCATTATAATTATTAGTAGTAGTATTATAGAGACAACTCTGCAAGAGAAATGATGGCCATATCGCTTTCTAGGAGGTTTCATCAAGACAGGAAATAAATGGATTCTCCATGCATCATCAGGACTCCAAATTCAGGGGACAATAAAAAAAGGTAGGAACTGTATAAGCAGACAGTTTCTACTGCTTGTATGTGTATGTGACCATCAAAGTACAATTCATTCACCTACATAGGCAGGCCTGTCACTAGCTATCAGAGAACGCATACTGCCCTGTCAATGTCACAGAAGCAGCCCCTTGTTACTTTGATGATAGACAGTAATGCTGAGGTTAGACAGAGGGCAAAAGAGCTGCGTGACACACAGGCTACCACACAGGATGGACATGTTCACAATGATGGGGATTATCTTTTAACTTTGGTCCATGTACTTTGCCTCTGTCACAGACAATGAACTATGACATTCTGCCAATGTGTTGAGCCCAACACTAGAATTTGTATAAACTGATAAATCTTATTTTTAGAAAAGTTTTAGATTTATAAAAAAAATGGAGACAATAGTGCAGGCTTCCCATATATTTACCTCCTCCTACAGTTACCTCTTGCATTAGTATGGTTATAATTAGTGAACACATGTTGATGAGTGATTATTAACTAAAGTCCATAGCTTACACTAAGGTTTACTCTTTTCCTTGTATAGTTCTATAGATTTCGATATGTGATGTATTTTCCATTTCAAAATCACTTGTTTTATAAAATTGTGTGTTCCAACATTCAGTATACTTATAATCATTATATCTTCTTGATATGTTATTCTCTTGGTTGATATATATTAGTCTTGTCTCTCCTATTTTTGTTTTAAAGTACATTTTGTTGGACATAAGTATAGCTATTCCTGCCTGCTTTTGGATTCCATTTGCTTGAAATATCATATTCCATCCTTTCACTTTCAGTCTGTGTTTATCTGTGCAGATCAGGTGTACACACCATATTGTTGGGTCCATTCAGCCAGTGTGAATCTTTGCCAAGATTTGGGAAATTTTTGGCTATTATTTCACCAAATAGGTTTCCTATGCCTTCAGTTTATAGTTATTCTCCTTCAACTAGTACTATTATGCATGTATTTGGTCTTTTAATGGTGTCTCAGAGATCTTGTCTTATTTTCTTATTGCTGGACTTTAAGAATCTTTGTGTATTTTAGATATCAGATATGTAATTTACAAACATTTCCTGCCATTATGGCTTGATTTTTTATTGTTTTAATGTCTTTTGCATAGCTATTTTTACTTTTAATTATGTTCAGTTTACTAATTTTTCCTTTATAGATCACACTTTTGGTGCCATATTTATTATTATTATTATCTTCATTTTAATTTTTAATTTCAATTGTTATTTGTAATTGACAAATAATAATTATGCATAAATTTATGGGGTACAATTTGATGTTTGGATGGATGTATACATTGTTCAATTTTCTTATCAAGCTAATTGACATATCTAGCTCTTTACATGCTTATCTTTTTTTGGTATTGAGAACATTTAAAATCTACTGTTTTAGCAATTTTGTAATACGTAATACATCATAGTCACCATGTTGTGTAGTAGATCTTGAAAACTTATTCCTCATGTCAAATTCAAATTTTCTACTTTTGATCATCTCTCCATTCTATACCTTTCCTCTCCCACCAACCTTTAGTAATTCCCATTCTACTCTCAACTTATTTTACTTCTATAAATATTTTTGTTGTTTACATAAAAGTGAGACATTAGCAATTAGGGAGATGCAAATCAAAACTACACTGAGATTCTATCTAATCTCAATCAGAATAGCAATCATCAAGAAGTCAAACAATAAATGCTGGTGAGGATGTGGGGAAATAGGAACTTTTCTACCCTGCTGGCGAATTAGTGCAGCTGCCATGGAGATCAGTGTGGAGATTCCTCAGAGAATTGGAAATGGATCCACCATATGATTCAGCTATACCACTCCTGGCTATCTTTCCAAAGGGAATTAAATCATAATATTATAGTAATATATGCATATCCATGTTTATAGCAACACAATTCATAATATCCAAGTTATGGACCAACTTAGATATGCATCAATAGCTGAACAAAATTATAGGATATACACACAATGGAATTCTACTCAGCAATAAAGAAGACCAAAATTATGTCATTTGTAGTGAAATGGACGGACCTGGAGAACATTATATTAAGTGAAATTAGCCAGTCACAGAAAGTGAAGATCATATGCTTTTTCTCATATGTGGAAGCTAGGGAGTAATCAGCATACCAGAGGGACTTCAGATAATGGAGGGGAAACTGAGATGGAGCCAGGGAGGTGGGCTAAGGAAGGGGGTGGGGAGAGGGAGAATCACTGAAGGAAGCACTTCCATTGACATTAGGTACTTATGTGAGGATACCAATGCCAATCTCAATATCCTGTTTGGGGAAGGGGCTGGCAGTGGGAAGGGAGCCAGAGGAAAGCCCACCAAGTGCTGTGTGCATGCATATCACTATCACTGTGAACTACATTATAATGTGAGACTATAGTGCACCAATAAAAGTTTTTTACAAAAATGTGAGACCATGCTGTATTTGTTTCTGTGCCTGGGCTATTTCACTTAGCATCATCCTTTAGGTTCACCCATGTTGTTGGCAAATGATAGAAATCCCTTCTTTTTAAAACCTGAATAGCATCCCATTGTGGGTATATACCAATTTTTCCTTATTTATATGTTGCTGGACAATGAAGTTGATTCCACATCTTGGCTATTGTAAGTAGTGTTGCAAGAAGTATGGGAGTACAGATCGCTTTTGTGTACTGATTTCCTTTCTTTTCTTTTTTGCAGTACTTATGTTCAAACCCAGGAACTTATACATGCTAGGCAAGTGCTCTGCCACTGAACCACATCCCCACCCCATTTTATTTATTTTTTAAATTTTGAGTCAGGGTCTCACTAATTTGTTTGGGCTTACCTCAAGCTTGTGATTTCCTGCCTTGGCCTCCTGAGTAGCTGGGACTACAGAATATGCCACCACATACAGCTCAATATGTTGATTTCTAGACTACCTAGACTCCATGTTATCTTCTAAAAAGTTTATAGTTTTGTGGTTTACATTTATGGCTATGATCTACTTTTAGTTAAATTTTGTGAAAGGAATAATATCTGTATCTAGATTTGTTTTTGTTGTTTCTGCATATGGATATCCAGTTGTTCCAACACCATTTTCTCAAGAGAACATTCTTTTTTCACTGAATTTGCTTTTTTAAAAAATTAAAAATTAGTTAACTATTCTATAGCTACATTTCTTTAATTTTGTCCCACTGATCTACTTTTTCTTTTTCTTTTTTTTTTTGGGGGGGTATCAGGGATTGAACCCAGGGGTGTTCTTCCTCCGCGCTACACCCCCAGCCCTATTTTTTTTTTTTTTTGC
>PVJS01002393.1:13217-85016 GCA_004027185.1 Glis glis | reverse complement strand
GGAGGGCCTCACTAAGTAGCTGAGGCTGGCCGCGAACCCGGATCCTCCTGTCTCAGCCTCCCAAGGACTGGGTTTATAAACGTACGCCACCACGCCCGGCTAACTTTGTATATTTTATTTTATTTTTTTGCGGTCAATCCCCAGTACCGCAAAAATATAAATAAATAAATAAATAACAAATAAATCATAAATTATTTTATGTTAATATCTAAATGTTTTAAATTCTATTATTATTTTTTTATTTTTGGTACTGGGGATTGAACCTATTGGCCTTCTACCTCTGAACTACATACACAGCCCTGTTTTATTTTTTATTTTGAAACAGGTCTTACTAAGTTGACCAGACTGGCCCGGCACCTGAGCCAAGACACCCGGTTTATTTTTACAGTTTTTTTTTTTTTTTTTTTTTTGGCGGTACTGGGGATTGAACCCAGGGGCATTCTACCTCCGAGCTACACCCCCAGCCCTATTTTTATCCTTTATTGAAACTGGGTCTCACAAAGCTTCGGAGGGCCTCACTAAGTAGCTGAGGCTGACCACGAACCCGGATCCTCCTGTCTCTGCCTCCCAAGTATTGGGATTACAAGCGTGCGCCACCACGCCCAGCTCTATTTTTTTATTCTTTATTTTGAAACAGGGTCTCACTAAATTGCGGAGGGCCTCACTAAGTAGCTGAGGCTGACCACGAACCCAAATCCTCCTGTCTCAGCCTCCCAAATACTGGGATTACAAGCGTGCGCCACCACGCCCAGCTTACTTTTCCGTTTTTGGTGGTCGTGATTGAACTCAAGTCCTGTGTGTGCTTTGCACACGCTCTACCAGTGAGCTATATCCTAGCCTAATTAATTTTAATTTTATTTTATTTTGGTGGTGGTACTGGGTTTTGAACCCAGGGTCATTGTACCTCTGAGCTACACCCCCAGTCCTTTTTATTTTTTATATTGAAACAGGGTCTCTCTAGATTACTGAGAGTCTCGCTACCGTTGCGGGGGCTGTCCTTGACCTGCGATCCTCCTGTCTCAGTCTCCCAATTACTGGAATTACAGGCATGTACCACTACTCCTGGTTCTAATTTAATTCAATATTTTTTTCTTGTGGTACTAGAGATTGAATCCAGGGGCATTCTAACTACGAGCCACACCTCCAGTCCTTTTATATTTTTCGTTTTTGAAACAGCTTCTCACTAGATTGCTGAGAGTCTAGCTAAATTGCTGAGGCTGACCTCAAACCTGTGATCCCTCCTGGCTTGGCCTTCTAAGTACTGGGATTACAGGCGTGAGCCACCACGCCCGATTCTAATTTAATTGTGTGTGTGTGTGTGTTTTGCTGGGGACTGAACCCAGTGACATTCTATTTCCGAGCTACACCCCCAGCCCTATTTTATTTTTATTTTGAAATAGGGCTGGGTGTGGTGGCGCGTGCTTGTAATCCCAGTACTTTGGGAGGCAGAGACCGGAGGATCCGGGTTCGCGGCCAGCCTCACGCTGTCTCTCCCTCTCTCTCTCTCTCTCTCTCCTTAGTGAGGCCCTCCGCAACTTTGTGAGACTCGGTTTCAAAATAAAGTATAAAAAATAGGGCCGGGTTGTAGTGCGGAGGTAGAACGCCCTTGCATTCAATCCCCAGTACCACAAAAAAAAAAAAAGAAAAGAAATAGGGTCTTGCTAGGTTGATGAGAGTCTCACTACTTGCTGAGGTGTACTTCTTTTTTTTGGGGGGGGTGCTGGGGATTAAACCCAGGGGTGTTCTACTTCTGAGCTACACCCCTAGCTCTATTTTATTTATTTTTTCTATTTTGAAACAGGGTCTTTGCGGAGGGCATCGATAGGTTGCTGAGACTGGCCATTAGCCTGTGATCCTCCTGGCTCAGCCTCCCAAGTACTAGGATTACAAACATGTGCCACCATGCCTGGCCTTAATTTAATTTAATTTAATTTGTGAGTGTGTGTGTGTGTGTTCCAGGACAGCCTCAGCAAGTAGTGAGACTCATCAACCTAGTGAGACCCTGTTTCCAAATAAGAAATAAAATCAGTCTGGGGGTGTAGCTGGAAGGTAGAATGCCTTTGGATTCAATCCCCAGCACCACAACAATATGTATATATTTTTTTCTTTTTTTTTTAAACACAGTCTCCCTGAGTTGCTGAGCTTCTCACTAAGTTGCTGAGGCTGGCCTTGAACCTGCAATTCTATCTCAGCCTCCCAAGTACTGGAATTACAGATGTGTGCCACCTTACCCTGCTCCTCATAGAAAACCTTTTATCTTTTCTTTTCATTTAAATTTTGTGAGCCGGGCATGGTGGCGCACGCTTGTAATCCCAGTACTTGGGAGGCTGAGACCAGAAGATCCAGGTTCATGGCCAGCCTCAGCTACTTAGTGAGGCCCTCCGCAACTTAGTGAAACCCTGTTTCAAAATAAAGAACAAACAAACAAAAAGAAATAGGGCTGGGGTTATAGCTCAGAGGTAGAATGACTCTGGGTTCAATCCCCAGTACCACAAAATAAATAAATAAAAATAAATAAATAAATTTTGTGTATTTGTTTATTTTGCAGTACTAGGGATTGAACACAGGGGTGCTCTACCACTGAGCTATATCCTCAGCCCTTTTTTATTTTTATTTATTTTATTTTATTCATTTTATTTTTTTTGCAGTGCTGGAGATTGAACCCAGGGGCATTCTACCTCTGGGCGCTACACCCCCAGCCCTATTTTTTATTCTTTATTTTGAAAAAGGGTCTCACTAAGTTGCGGAGGGCCTCACTAAGCAGCTGAGGCTGGCCGCGAACCTTCGATCCTATCTCAGACTCCCAAGTACTGGAATTACAAGCGTGCGCCACTATGCCTGGCATTCCCTTTTCTTCTTCTTTTTTGCGGTACTGGAAATTGAACCCAGGGCCGTTCTTCCTCTGAGCTACACCCCCAGCCCTATTTTTTATCCTTTATTTTGAAACCGGGTCTCACGAAGTTGCGAAGGACCTCACTAAGTAGCTGAGGCTGGCCGCGAACCCGGATCCTCCGGTCTCAGCCTCCCAAGTACTGGAATTACAAGTGTGCGCCACCACGCCCGGCTTATTTATTTATTTAATTTGGCATGGTACTAGGGGTTGAACCCAGGGGCATTCTACCACTGAGTTACGCCCTCAGCCCTATTTTTTAATTTTATTCTTTTTATTTTGAAACAGGGTCTCACTAAGTTGCTGAGGCTGGCCGCAAACCTGTGATCCTCCTGTCTCAGCCTCCCAAGTACTGGGATTACAGGCGTGTGCTACAATGCCTGGCTGGCCCTTTTTATTTTGAAATAGGGTCTCACACTAAGTTGCCAAGGGTCTTGCTAAGTTGCTGAGGCTGGCTTGGAGCCTGCAATCTTCCTGTCTCAGTCTCTCAAGTACTGGGATTACAGATGTGTGTCACTGTACCTGGCTCCATGTTGAAACTTTTTTTTTTTTTTTTTTTGCGGTACTGGGGATAGAACCCAGGGGCACTCTGCCATTGAGCTACACCCTCAGTCCTATTTTATTTTTTTATTTTGAAACAGGGTCTCACTAAGTTTTGGAGGATCTCACTAAATTCCTGAGGCTGGCCACAAACCTGCAATCCTCCTGCCTCAGCCTCCCAAGTCCTAGGATAATAAGCGTGGCCACCATGTCTGGCTTTATTTTTATTTTTAATATTTATTTATTTATTGTGGTGCTGGGGATTGAGCCCAGGGGCATTCTACCTCCAAGCTACAACCCAGCCCTTTTTATTTTTTAGTACTGAGGATTGAACCCTGGAGCATTCTACCTCTGAGCTACACCCCCATCCCTATTTTTATTTTTATTTTTTTGAAATAGGGTCTCACTAGGTTGATGAGAGTCTCACTACTTGCTGAGGCTGTCCTCAAACCTGTTATCCTCCTGTCTCAGCCTCCCGTGTACTGGGATTACAAGCATGTGCCACCACACCCAGCAGAGTATGGGGTTCGTTGAGTCCTTGGATGCCGAACCTGTGGGTGTGGAAGGTGATTTGTATGACTGCATAGTATTATGGGTTTATACCTGGGGAATTTGGAAAACAGCCATGAGCCAGTGTGGCTGGAGGGAGTGAGTACAGGGGAGAGAGTGTGAGGAGTCGGTGGTGGGAAGGTGACAAGGGCACATCCTGCAGGGCCTGATGGGCCTCAGGGAGAACTCTGGCTCTTGCCCCAAGAGAGATGGGAGCCATGGAAGGTTCTGAGCAGAGGAGGGGTGGGACTAGACTCAGGTGCTCGTTGACGCCCTCTGGCCGCTGTGTGGGGCGAAGGCAGGAACTGGGACACTTGGGAGTAGAACGAACTGCTCCAGGTGGGAGATGGGAGCAGTCCAGGCAGCGGTCAATTCTGATGCGGACCAGTCTTACTGTGGTATCAGATTGGGGATGGGGTGGCAGAGAAAGAGTTAAGGATGACAGCCCCTGGCAAGACTAGGTGTCTTGCCCTAGTTTTTCCGGCCAACTAGGTGTAGAGGACAGCAGGAAGACAGTATGGGGACAGTCAGGAGGTCTGATGGAGCGGTGCTGAGGGCGAGACAGGTGTCCTGGGCGCTGCCGCCGCGCAGTGCCGGGAGTCGCCGCCAGAGGGCGAGCGCGCCCCATCGCAGTCCCCGAGGCGCGGGAGGGGCCGGTCCTGCTGCTTCCCACGGTCCCCGCTGCCTCTCAGATCCTCACCTGGGTGCGAGATGCTCGCCGGAGAGGTGCCAGGACACCCAGGTGCCTCGGGAGGCCCCGAAGCCGGCGACACGGCTCTCACTCTTTTATGTATTTCCAGCAGTTCAACCTCCACCCCCCCACACAGGCCGGTTCCCACCCTCTCCAACACCATCTCACCATCTCTGCAAAAATGTCACCTCCTAGGGAACAGAAGCCCCTGCCCTGACCCCTCTTTTTTTTCTTCAGGTCCTGAGACTGAACCCAGGGGCACTTTACCTCTACTGAGCTACACTTTTTATTTTGTTGAGACAGCAGGGTCTCACTAAGTTGCCCAGGCTGGCTTCCAACTTGCTATTCTCCAGTGTCACTGCAATTACAGGTATGGGCCACTGACCAGGTGGGCCCTGCACCTTCAAGGCACACTTCTTTCTCCTCCTCCTTTTTTTGTGGTACTGGGGGCATTCTACCTCTGAGCTACATCCCAGCCTTATTTATTTATTTATTTATTTATTTATTTGCAGTACTGGGGATTGAACCCAGGGGCATTCTACATCCAAGCTATACCCCCAGCCCTATTTTTTTTTAATTTTGAAACAGGGTCTCACTAAGTTGTGGAGGAAGGGCCTCACTGAGTAGCTGAGGCTGGCTTTGAACCTGCGATCCTTCTGTCTCAGCCTCCCAAGTACTGGGATTACAAGCGTGTGCCACCACACCTGGCTATAAGCCCCATATTATAAAATAGGAGTCAGGCATGGTGGCACACGGCTGTAATCCCAGTACTTGGGGGGCTGACACAGGAGGTTTGTAAGTTTGAAGCCAGCCTGTGCAATTTTGCGAGGCTCTCAGCAACTTTGTGAGACCCTGTTTCAAAATAAAAAAATAAAATAGGACTGGGGTGTAGCTTGAAGGTAAAATACCTCTGAGTTCTATCCCCAGTACCTCCACAAACACACACACGCACAAATGCACATAAAAATAGGAATCTGAGGCTCAGAGTGGTTAAGGGACTTGCCTGAGGTTGCACAGGAGAGAAGTTGCAATGCTGGGATAGAAACCCAAGAATCCTGGCTGCAAAGAAAAGCAGCTGTGCAGGGATTTTAGGCACTGTGTCCCGTAGCCCCTCTCCCTCCACTTTTGTGTGTGTGTGCACATGTGTACGAGTGTGTACGTGTGTGTGGGAGGGTGCTGGGGATGGAACCCAGAGCCTCAGGCATGCCAGACAAGTGCTCTATCATGGAGCCATGTCCCCCTCTCCCTAGCCTGGCCTTTCTTGGTCCCCAGGGCCTCCTGTGAGGCAGGCTCAGCCCTCTTGACCCCCAGTGGAACTGTGAGAACTCCTCTGGTTGGCTTTACTTTCCTTCCCTGCTGTGAGTTTACAGAGACACCTCCCAGGCTTCCCAGAAGGGAGAGTGTTTAAAAGCAGATCTAGAGGACCCTGATTCCACTCACTAGACAGCAGGGTCAACTGCCCAGGACCCTGAGCCCAGTCCCAGACCTGACAGACAGACAGACAGCCAAGCAGATGCTGCAAGGCCGGCTAACCACCCTCCTGGGTCTGCTGAGCGGGGCCTGGGTACCTCCAGGCTTAGGGAGACCTGGCTTTCAGGTGCCCCCTGCTCAGTCCTGGGATGCAGCCAATCAGACCCGGGTTCTGGGCCGAGGGGCCCTGGCCCCCCAGGTGTCAGCCCTGGCCCTAGGCAGCTGGAAGGCCTTCCTGGGCCTGCAGAAAACCAGGAGGCTGGGGACAGACAGACTGCAGCATGAGCAGGAGGTGGCTGCCACTGTGTCTCTGCCGCTGGACCCTAGGGAAGTGGCCCGGGAGGTGTGTAAGGCTGTGCCCTTCATCCAGGTGAGCGGAGCGGGCTGGCTCTTGGGGTTGGTACAGGGCCCAGGGCACCTGGCACCGGGCACAGGCTCCTGCTCCAGGAGGCCTGTATTAAGATCTTGGGCACTCCACCTATGTCTCCTCCCCCCTCAAATGGAGTATAGACCACTCCCCTGGGCAGTGCCTCCTCCCAATCTACTTCTCCATTCTGTAGTTCAGCAGCTGGGGCCTTTGTGCAAGCCTGGCTCAGTTATGTCCCTCCTCCCTCAGAACGCTCCATGGTTCCCACTTTGCTCAGAACAAAATCCAAGCCTCCCACAGAAGCCCAGCTCTGCTCTGCAACCAGAAGGCCCTGTGTTCTCTGACACTACCTCCCCAGCTCCCTCCTCTATGAAATGTGTTGTAATTACATTTACTATCTGTCTCCTTCACTAGAAAGTCCACCCCATGGAGGCAGAAGGTTTTTGTGGTGCTGAAGATTGAACCCAGGGGCGTTCTGCCTTTGAGCTATACCCAGCCCTATTTGTTTGTTTGTTTATTTATTTATTTATTTTTGTGGCATTGGGGATTGAACCCAGGGGCATTCTACCTTGGAGCTACACCCCCAACCCTATTTTATTTGTTACTTGGAAATAGGATCTCACTAAATTGCGGAGGATCTCAATAAGTTGCTGAGCCTGGTCTCGAACCTGTGATCATCCTGGTTTTTTTGTTTTTTGTTTTTTTTTTTGCAGTACCAGGGGTTGAACCCAGGGGCGTTTTACCTCCGAGCTACACCCCCGGCCCTATTTTTTATCCTTTATTTTGAAACTGGGTCTCACGAAGTTGAGGAGGGCCTCACTAAGTAGCTGAGGCTGGCCGCAAACCCAGATCCTCTGGTCTCTGCCTCCCAAGTACTGGGATTACAAGCGTGTGCCACCATGCCCGGCAAATGATCATCCTGTTTCAACCTCCCAAGTATTGGGATTATAGGTGTGCACTACCACACCCAGCTCCTTTTTAGTTTTCATTTTTAATTATTTTTAGGAGATATTTAAAGTATATTGATTGCCCAAAGATTATAGTATTAAGAAATCATAAAATATTTGCACAAAATAAAAATTTTTTTTTGTGGTACTGGGGATTGAACCCAGGGGCATTCTATCTCTGAGCTACACCCCCAGTCCTATTTTTTATTCTTTTTTTATGTTTGAAACAGGGTCTCACTAAGTTGCGGAGGGTCCTCACTAAGTAGCTGAGGCTGGCCTCAAACCTGCGATCCTCCTGTCTCAGCCTCCCAAGTACTGGGATTATAAGCATGCGCCACCACGCCTGGCTATATTTTTTTATTTTGAAGCAGGATCTTACTAAATTGCTGAGGCTGAGCCAGGCGTGGTGGCGCACGCTTGTAATCCCAGTACTTGGGAGGCGGAAACCGGAGGATCCGGGTTCGTGGCCAGCCTCAGCTACTTAGTGAGGCCTCTGCAACTTCGTGAGACCCAGTTTCCAAATAAAGTATAAAAAACAGGGCCGGGGGTGTAGCTCGGAGGTAGAAAGCCCCTGGGTTCAATCCCTGGTACTGCAAAAAAATAAAAAAATAAAAATAAAAAATAAAAAAATGAATAAAAAATAAATTGCTGAGGCTGGTCTTGACCCTGGGATTCTCCAATCTCAGCCAAGTAGTGAGATTATAGGCATGTGCCGCCATGCCCAGTTTTCTTTTCTTTTTTTTTTTTTTTTGCGGTACTGGGGATTGAACGCAGGGGCGTTCTACCTCAGCGCTACGCCCCCAGCCCTATTTTTTATGCTTTATTTTGAAACCGGGTCTCACGAAGTTGCGGAGGGCCTCACTAAGGAGAGAGAGAGAGAGAGAGAGCTGAGGCTGGCCGCGAACCCGGATCCTCCGGTCTCCGCCTCCCAAAGTACTGGGATTACAAGCGTGTGCCACCACGCCCGGCCCAGTTTTCTTTTTTATTTTGAAAATGTTTCCTAAACCAGATGTGGTGGTGCATGCTTGTAATCACAATACTTGGGAGGCTGAGATAGGAGGATCCCAGGTTTGAGGCCAGCCTCTGCAACTTAGTCCCTGTTTCAAAATAAAAAATAAAATAGGGCTGGGGGTGTAGCTCAGAGGTAGAATTCCCCTGGGTTCAATTCCCAGTACCCCCCACACACATACAATGTTTCCCCCATTACTAGGGATGGAACCCAGGGCCTTGCACATGCTAGGCAAGCACTCTACTGCTGAGCTACATGCCCACCTCTTTTTTTTTTTTTTGCGGTACCAGGGATTGAACCCAGGGGCGTTCTACCTCTGAGCTATACCCCTGGCCCTATTTTTTATCCTTTATTTTGAAACCGGGTCTCACGAAGTTGCGGAGGGCCTCACTAAGTAGCTGAGGCTGGCTGCGAACCCGGATCCTCCGGTCTCAGCCTCCCAAGTACTGGGATTACAAGTGTGCGCCACCACGCCTGGCCTGCCCACCTCCTTTTATTCTTTATTTATTTACTTAGTTTTTTGGTACTGGGGATTGAACCCAGGGGCATTCTGCCTCTGAGCTATACCACAGCCCTTTTTATTTCTTATTTCAAAATGGTCTCAGAAACTAGGTTTCTGAGAATTTCATTAAGTGGCTGAGGCTGACCTTGTACCTGCAATCCTCCCACCTCAGCCTCCCCAGTCACTGGAATTGCAGGTGTGTGCCACCACACATGGTCAGCTTCCTTCAATGTTATCCCTTCCTGCTGTCCCTCTGCCCTGGGGTTGTAGTGTCTTCCTGCTGGTGCAGTAGAAAGTTGTTCCCAGCATCATCTTCTGCTTGGCTGTACAGCTGCTGTTCAGAGACTGAGTAACTTGCCCAAGGCCATGCAGCCAGGAGACGGCAGAGCCAAGAATGGAACCCAGGTCACTTGGTTCCAGCATCCCTGCCTCTTGAGGAGGTGTGGAACTCAGCGTGGTGGTGCACACTTGTAATCCCAGTCCTTGGGAGGCTGAGACAGGAGGATTGCAGGTTCGAGGACACCCTCAGTAAGTAATGAGACTCACATCAACCTAGTGAGACCCTGTTTCAAAATAAAAATAAGAGCCGGGCGTGGTGGTGCACGCTTGTAATCCCAGTACTTTGGGAGGCGGAGACTGGAGGATCCAGGTTCGCAGCCAGCCTCAGCTCGCGCGCTCTCTCTCTCTCTTTCTCTCTCTCTCTCTACTTAGTGAGGCCCTCCGCAACTTCGTGAGACCTGGTTTCAAAATAAAGTATAAAAAATACAGCTGGGGGCGTAGCGCAGAGGTAGAACGCCCCTACGTTCAATCCCCGGTACCGCAAAAAAAATAAAAAATAAAAAAAAATAAGGCCGGGCGTGGTGGTACACGCTTGTAATCCCAGTACTTTGGGAGGCAGAGACCGGAGGATCCGGGTTCGCGGCCAGCCTCAGTGCTCGCTCGCCCTCTCTTGCCCTCTCTCTCTACCTAGTGAGGCCCTCCACAACTTAGTGAGACCCTGTTTCAAAATAAAGACTAAAAAATCGGGCTGGGGTGTAGCTCGGAGGTAGAATGCTCCTGGGATCAATTCCCAGTACTGCAAAAAACAAAATAAAATAAAATAAAATAAAAAAATAAAAATAAAATAGGGCTGGGATATAGCTTGGAGGTAGAATGCCCCTGGGTTCAGTCCCCAGTAACACACACACACACACACACACACACACACACACACACACAATAATAATAATAATAATAATAATAATAACAATTTAAAAAATGAGCCGGGCGTGTTGGCGCACGCTTGTAATCCCAGTACTTTGGGAGGCGGAGATCGGAGGATCTGGGTTTGCGGCCAGCCTCAGCTCTCTCTCTCTCTCTTTCTCTCCCTGCCTTTCTCTCTCTCTCTCTCTCTACTTAGTGAGGCCCTCCACAACTTCGTGAGACCCGGTTTCAAAATAAAGTATAAAAAATAGGGCCGGGGGTGTAGCGGAGGTAGAACGCCCCTGAGTTCAATCCCCAGTACCGCAAAAAAAGAAAAATAGAGCCAGGCGTGGTGGCGCACACTTTTAATCTCAGTACTTGGGAGGCTGAGACAGGAGGATTGCAAGTTCGCAGCCAGCTTCAGCTACTTAGTGAGGCTCTCTGCAATTTAGTGAGACCCTGTTTCAAAAACAAAATAGGGCTGGGAGTGTAGCTCAGAGGTAAAATGCCCCTGGGTTCAATTCCCAGTACCCCCCCCAAATAGATTAAAAAAAACTGCTGGGGGAGTCAGGTATGGTGGTGATACCTGTAATCCCAGTACTTGGGAGGCTGAGACAGGAGGATCACGGGTTCAAGGACAGCCTCAGCAATTTATTTATTTATTTTGTTTATTTATTTTGTGGTACTGGGGATTGAACCCAGGGGCATTCTATCTCCGAGCTGCACCCCCAGCCCTATTTTTTATTCTTTATTTTGAAACAGGGTCTCACTAAGTTGCGGAGGGCCTCACTAAGTAGCTGAGGCTGGCCGCGAACCCAGATCCTCCAGTCTCAGCCTCCCAAGTACTGGGATTACAAACGTGTGCCACCAGCCCGGCACAGCCTCAGCAATTTAGCAAGATCCTGTTTCAAAATAAAATAAGACTCAGGGGTAACAATTCCCCTGGGTTCAATCCCAGTAGCGCGCGCACACACACACACACACACACACACACACACACACACACAAAAGGTGGGTGGAAGCAGATGACCTGATCTGTCCGTCTCCCTGCCTCTGGCCCCAGGTGCTCTCCCAGCCTGGCTGCACTTCTGCCCGTGTCCGAAATCACCTCTGCTTTGGTCGCTGCTCTTCCCTCTTCATCCCGGGTTCGGATCCAGCCCCACTTGTCCTCTGCAACAGCTGTGTGCCCACTCGCAAGCGCCGGACTCCTGTGGTCCTATGGTGTCAGTCGGCCAACCCATCCTCACCTCGGCGGGTGAAGACGTCCACTGTGCTGGTTGAAGGGTGTCAGTGTAGCCCAAGGCCATGAGCTGGGCATCATGGATGAATGCACAGAGAGACATGAATCTGGGAGAGATGGGGGAGGTGGGACGAGAATGACGCCAACCTGGATGATGTACACTGGATCCAGAGACCAGGGAAGCAGGCCAGACACACAGATCCCCAAAGTCCTCACCCTGCACCCAGGGACACTAGACACAGCCCTAGTCATGGGGCTGGACCACTAATAGCCAGAGCATGTTTCTTTTGTTTTGTTTTTTGGTACTGGGGATTGAGCCCAAGGGCACTCTACCTCTGAGCTACACCCCAGCCCTTTTTATGTTTTATTTTGAAACAGGGTCTTGCTAGGTTGCTGAGACTGGCCTCAAACCTGCGATCCTCCTGTTTCAGTCTCCCAAGTACTGAGATTACAGGTGTATACCACCATGCCCAGCCATAGCACACAATTATTGACCGTTCACTGTGTGCTGGACTCTGTGTTAAGGGTTTGACAGGTATTAACCATGATCTTCAGGAAATAATCCTCAGCAACTCAATGAGATGGGCTAACATCATGCCATTCTGCAGATGAGGAAATGGAGGCTCAGAGAGGCAAAGTCACTTACCTGGGGTCACACAGCAGTCAGTGGCACAGTTGGGATTCAGGTGTTGTGTTTGTTTTTAGTGTGTGAAACCCCAGGCTTCACACACGCTAGGTAGGTGCCAATGACCTATACCCCAGCCCTTTTTTTTTTTTTTGCGGTACCAGGGATTGAACCCAGGGGCACTCTACCTCCGAGCTACACCCCCGGCCCTATTTTTTATCCTTTATTTTGAAACCGGGTCTCACGAAGTTGCGGAGGGCCTCACTAAGTAGCTGAGGCTGGCCGTGAACCCGGATCCTCTGGTCTCAGCCTCCCAAGTACTGGGATTACAAGCGGGCGCCACCACGCCCGGCTACCCCTAGCCCTTTTAATTTTAAGACAGGGTCTCACTAAATTGCTGAGACTGGCCTGGAATTTGCAATCTTCCTGCCTCAGTTTCCTGAGTCTGGGATTATTTGTGTGCGTGTGGTACTGGAGATTCAACCCAGGGGCGTTCTACCTCTGAGCTACACCTCCAGTCCTTTATATTTTGAAACAGGGTCTTGCTAAATTATTGTGCTGGCCTCAAACCCACAATCTGCCTGGCTCAGTTTTCTGAGTACTGGGATTACAGGTTTGTGCCACTACACCCAGCTGGGACGACCCAAATCTTTTTTAATTTTTGTACTGGGGAATCAGCCCAGGGACATTCTACCTCTGAGCTATATCACCAGCTCTCTCTCTCTCTCTCTCTCTCTCTCTTTTTAAACAGAGCCTCACTAAATTGTTGAGGCTGGCCTTGAATTTACAATCCTCCTATCTCAGCTTCCCAAGTAACGGGATTATAGGTGTGCATGCCCAGCTGGGATCCAGATCTTTTTTTTTTTTTCGGTACTGAGGATTAAACCCAGGGGCATTCTACCTCCGAGCTACACCCCCAGCTCTATTTTTTATTCTTTATTTTGAAACAGGGTCTCACTAAGTTGCAGAGGGCCTCACTAAGTAGCTGAGGCTGGCTGTGAACCTGGATCCTCCTGTCTCAGCCTCCCAAATACTGGGATTACAAGCATGTGCCACCATGCCCGGCTGGGATCCAGATCTTAACCAGTAGGCTAAACTTCCTCTCACAGAAGGAGCCAGACACATTTCCCAGTTTCAGGGAAGACAGACGGCCCTGCCCAGACCAGGAGGCCCAGCAATGACCTCTGTCCTAGGGATACCAAAAGCCCCAAAGCAGGCAGTCAGACACAGCTGCTGGGGAACACCTGGAGGATCCCTAAGCCAGAGGCACGTGATCCTGGCTGGCTGCCTCTCACCATGATCGTGGCTTCAGTCTCTCCTCTGAACTGCCCCCACATCTGAGTCTTAGGTACCCCACACCCAGCCTACCATTCCACAGGAACCATAAAGGTTGGCCATGCCCAGCTGTGTGTGTGTTTCTCCAACGGGGGGTCCTGGGGTGAGTGGCCCCGTGTCAGGGTGTGGGTATGGGGTGGAGGATACCTCCCCACATGGTGGGCAAGGGTACCCTGGCTTTGGGCGGCTGGAACCAGGGCCCTGGCAGATGGCTCTGTCTGGCATAGAGGCAGGGCCATGTGGCGTCGGGTTACCTCCAAATGCCCCCTGGAGCGCAGGGCGGGGTGTGTGTGTGGGGGGACTGGCTGGGGTGGCAGGGGAGCCCTCAGTCCTCTTCCTGCCTCAGGAAGGAAGGCCCCAGGTAAGGGGGGGCAGGAGAGCCCCCGAGGAAACAGATGGGCCAGTGGGGGGCGTGGGAGCCCATGACCTCTGACCCCGCAGGCCTGCGCCGAGGGGTGGGAAAGGGCCTGGCAGTCAGCTCTCAAGGCCCTGCTCCTCTAGAGAGCCCTGGAGGGAGGTTCATCAGGGCCCCCAAGCGGGGTGCATCCTCCCTCCTCCCTCTAGAGCTTGGTGCCAGACCCCAGGCAGTGTCAGGGGCCAGTTCAGCCCCAGCACCCCTGTTCTGGCGGGCATGAGGTGCCCACTTTCTACCCTCAGCTGTGTCCACCTCCTGCCAGCCTGGGGAGCCAGCTGGGAGCGTTGGTCCCCCCGAGTCCCTGCCCCCTCCCAGGCAGTGCCAGCCACCCCCACTTCCCCCAGGCCCCATAATGGGTGGGTAGTGAGTGCTGGGGAGTGGGGGGGTGGGGTGCAGGTGCCACAGGCGCTGGCACTGGGCCGCTAATCAGGTTTGCCAACGCCATCTGTCACCGCGCGAGCATCTGGGGCTCAAGGTGACCCTGTCACCCTCAGTTACAATTATGAGTTTGGCATCTGTATTAAAGCCCGCCAGCCGGCCCAGTGGGGGGAGGGTTGGGGTGGGTACAGGGGTACACGGTGAGCCTCATCCCTGGGGTCCTGTTCCCAGGGGCCGTGTGGCTGCCAAGGCATGCGGTTTCTCTGCTTGGGAGAGAGAGAAAAAGAGAAAGAGAGAGAGAGAGCGCGAGAGCACACACACACACACACACACACACACACACACACAAGCTCGCACATGCATACCCATCCCAGCCTCCTCCAGGATTCTTCCAGTGTGTCTGGGGGCCGGGCTGGGAGCAATGGGTTGTTTTGTGTGTCTCTGGGTGGCAGCTGTGCCTCCTGGAGTTTGGTGGGCTGGCTGGGGCGCAGATGAGCATGTGTCTGCACCCTGGTACAGGCGTAGATGGTGGTTCTGGATGTCGATGGGTGATGGTATGTGTGTTGTGTTGGGACCCTGGATATGTGATTGTGGGTATACACCTGGTGAGTGTGATATGATGTGTAGACAGTCATAAACTCTATGTTTGGGGCTGTGGGGCTGTATATGGGATCTCTTCGGAGTGGAGTGTGTGTGTGTGTGTGTGTGTGTGTGTGTGTGTGTGTGCACACGCGTGCATGCACATGTAGAGGCCGACTGGAAGCAGCTGCAGTCAGGGTAGGCTCTGTGGACTCACTGCTGGGCTCCTCTTCTGCCCTCCATTTCTCCTCAACACCCCTCCATCACTCCTCCCAGTCATACTGGCTCTGATCCAGGCTGGAGACAGGTCCGGATTCTGGATTTTGAAGGCTGGTGTTTGGATTTTAGACTCTAGGTCCTTGGAGCTGGATTCTGGGTCCTGGATTCTATTTCTGAATAATGGAATCTAGATTTTTGGATTCCAGAGTATGGGTTCTAGAATCTGGATTATAGACCTGGACTTTAGATTCTGGGCTCTGTGTTCTTAGATCTTGATTCTAGATCTTGGTATCATTGGAATCTAGATTCATTCCTTTTTTTTTTATTTGTTCATTCACTCTTTCTTTTTTCTTTTTGTGGTACTGGGGATTGAACCCAGGGTTATTCTACCTCTGAGCTACATCCCCAGTCCTTTATATTTTTTGTTTTGAAACAGGGTCTTCCTAGGTTGCTGAGTCTAAGTTGCTGAGGCTGGCCTTGAACCTGCGATCCTCCTGTCTCAACCTCCCAAGCACTGAGGTTACAGGCATACCACCACGTTGGGCCCTCCCTTTTCTTTTTTCTCTTTTTCCTTTCTTTTTTCCCCCTTCCTTCCTCCCTCCCTCTTTCACTTTTCTTTATTTCTCTTTCTGTATTTGGTACTGGGGATTGAATTCAGGGGTGTCCTACCTCCAAGTTATACCTCCAGCCTTCCCCCCTTTTTTGTGGTACAGGAGATTGAATCCAGGGGCATTCTACCACTACGCTACACCCCCAGTCCTTTTTATGTTTTTTATTTGGAAGCAAGGGTCTCACTAGATTACCACAAGCTGGCCTCGAACTTGCCATCCTCCCATCTCAGCCTCTCAAGTACAGCCTCCCAAGTGTGCCATCCCACCTGCTTTTCTTCCTTCCTTGTAGGAACCCAGGGCCTCTTGCATGCTAGGCAGGCGCTCTACCACTGACCTATATCCCAAACCCCCACAATCTAGATTCTTCTTCTGCATTCTGGGATCTGGGTTTCAGGCTGTGGTTTCTGGGACTGGATTCTCACTTCTGGACTCTGGGCTTGTACTCTGCCCAGAGCTATGCAACAGGACAGTCTGTCATTCTCCAGAAAGATAGGTGCAGAGACCACAGATGGCCACCAGGGGCCGCCCTTGGTCCAGGTTTGGGCCACAGGGGCCTAGCGGTGGAGGAGCTAGTGGACCAACCTGGCCTGGCTTGACCCAGCCCTTAGAAGATGGGTTGGGGTTTCTCCTCCCTCCCCTGCCATCCCAGTCCCTAGCCAGCTCCCTGTGACAAAATATGGAGAACTGGACCCAGCACCTCCACGGTCCCTCAGAAAAGACCCTGAGACAGGGCATCCACATAGTGGGTCAGATTCAGGGCAGAAGGGTGAGTGTGTCAAAAACTTGCCCAAGCCAGGTGTGGTGGCATACACCTGTAATCCCAGTACTTGGGAGGCTGAGACAGGAGGATTGGAGGCACCAGCCTCAGTAACTTCGAGGCTCTCAGCAACTTGGTGAAACCTTGTTTCCAAATAAAAAACAAAATGAGCTGAGGATGTAGCTTGGAGGTAGAATGCCCCTGGGTTCAATTCCCAGCACCACAACAAAACAATAACAACAACAAAACAAAAACAAAAAACATGTCAAGACATGAGAATGTGGGTGTACCATGTGTCTGGGGTGACCACTTGTGACAGATGGGGACCACATGTGTGACAAAGTCCTCATGTGAGAATATCTATAGGAGCCGGGCGTGGTGGCACACGCTTGTAATCCCAGTACTTGAGAGGCTGAGACTGGAGGATCCGGGTTTGCGGCCAGCCTCAGCTACTTAGTGAGGCCTCCGCAACTTAGTGAGACCCTGTTTCAAAATAAAGATTAAAAAATAGGGCTGGGGGTGTCGCCCAGAGGTAGAATGCCCCTGGGTTCAACCCCCAGTACCGCAAAAAAAAAAAAGAATATCTATAGGGCTGTGTCTGTAACCATGATGTCTCACTCTAGAGTGGGAAACAAGTCCCTGTCATATGAATGTCTCTGCCCTTGACCGTGTCACGAGGCATCTATGGATATATCCAAACACTTGGGGTCACTGTGTTTAACATAAGGGTGTGAGTTCCTGGGTGCAGGTGTACTGGAGTGTCCTCCAAAGTTGACTCTGTGGGTGCTTTGTAGCGGGCAGAAAGTAGCATTCTGACAGTGTCTTGTTTCCTATCCCAGTCCATCTTCCATCTCTATCTGGCTGGCTCTTTTTCCTTTCTCCTTCCTTCCTCATTTGTATGTTTCTACCCATTTTGCAGGTCTCTTCCATCTCTCTTTTTTCCTCTTGGATTCTCCATTTTTTTCCATTTTAAAATTTAATTTTGGATCTGGGGATTGAACCCAGGGGCATTCTGTCACTGAGCTACACCCCCAGTCCTTTTTATTTTTTTATTTTGAAATAGGGTCTCGCTAAGTTGGTAAGGGCTTCTCTAAGTTGCTGAGGCTGGCCTCGAAGCTGCAATCCTTCTGTCTCAGCCTCCCAAGTACTGGGATGACAAGCGTGCACTACCATACTCATCTTTCTTTCCCCATCTCTGTCTCTTTACCTCTGCGATACACCCCCGGTCCTATTTTATTTTTATTTTGAAACAGGGTCTCACTAGGTTGATAAGAGTCTCATTAGTTGCTGAGGCTGTCCTCGAACCTGCGATCCTCCTGTCTCAGCCTCCCAAGTACTGGGATTACATGCGTGTGCCACCACGCCTGGCTGTCTCTTTCCCCTTCTAAGTCTCACTTCTCCCGACCCACTCCCATCTTCATCTCTTCTGTCCTAGTCTTCCCAGTTCGAAATCGGTCCTTGCTTCTCTCTCCATCTCTCCCCTTTCCTCTCCATCTTTCCTCTATCTCTCTCCATCTCCCCATCTCTTCCTTTATCTCTGTCTCTTCCCATCTCTCCACCTCTGCCGGCCCGGGAGGGTCCGGGTGGGTCCGGGACAGCCCGGCCGGGCGCCGCGGTGAACAATGCCCCATTCACGCGGCCCGCCGGCGCCATGGCAACGCGCCCGCCCCGCCCTCCCAGCGCGGGCCGCGCGTGCCAAGAGGATGCCATGGTTACGTCAAGGGCGTGCCCGCCAGGCGCGCCGCCGCGGCCTCCCCGCGCGCTCTTACAGGGGCTGGACCAGCAGGGGGCGAGCGGCCGTATCCTCTCCCCAGTCAGGAGGGGCAGGCCTCCTTCAGCAGCTCCGTGCCTCAGTTTCCCCATCTGGGCAGAGTGAAAGCGTTGTGTGTGTGTGAGAGAGAGAGGGAGGAGGTACACTGGGGATGGTCGCATGTGTGAGTGGGGTTTTGCGTCGTGCCCATTTGTGGATCCGTGCTTGTGTGCTTGTGTGGGTGTTTTATGAGAAGCGGTTGATTGCCACTTGTCTCTGTGTTTGGAAATGAGTGTGTGTGTATTGCATGCCTGTGTGTGATAATGAGTGTCCCTGTAGTTTGGGCGTAATGATGTGTCTGTGTGTCTGTGGTCTTGTGATGGAAAGTTTGTGTGACCTCCGTTTGCATGTCTGGTGTGTGTGGTGGGTGTCTGTGGCTTGGGCGTGGTTGTGAGTTCATGTGACTGCGCTCCTGTGTTTGCACGCGTGGTGTGTGTGTGTATGGTGGTGGATGGCTGTGTTGTTGGGTGTGATTGTGCGTTTGGGTGAATGTCGTATGTCTGAGGGTCTGTGTTCACAAATATGTGTGTGCTCACATGTGTGGGTTCCAAGGACTGAGGGCCCAGCTGAGCCCCCCCTCACCTGCTGGCCTCCTGGCACAGAAGGGGGTGCCCAGCTGCCGGGGACCTCAAGCTCCCTACAGGTTCAGGAGAGACCCAGCTGATGAATATTCATGAGGTGGGGGGGCTGGCACCCACTGCCAACAGCTGCGCTCCCATTAGCCCCCCTGCTCTGCTTGCACTAACTGGAGAGGGGAGGGGGCTTGCCAGTGCAGTCTGTCCTTGTCTTCAAGACTTAGGACCAGGGTGTCCAAGGGACAATCATGGGGGCCTTGTCAGCATGCCGACTGCTTGTTGCGCTGGCTAAGGGGCTGTCTCAATGTTGTGACAGGCACTTGGGGAGTGTGGCTGTTGTGTGACAGGATGTCCTTGTAACTGACGCTGCTGTCACCCGCTGTTTCGTTGTAGCTCTATTCGGGACAGTTGTGCAGCAGCGTGAGATGAGTGCTTGTCACCAGCAGCAGAGAGGCTGTGAACTCGTGTGGTCCAAGTGACTCTGAGCCATGGTCTGTCCCCACTGCTTCTGGCTCCATGACACCACAGTGACATGGAGGCTGTGTGGTATAGCTGGAGTGAGTGGGTGGGTTCAAACCTTGATGGGGGACAGCTGTGTGCTGTGTCCCAGAGCTGTTTCCCTCCTTGTGACTGGGTGGGCAGTGGCTCCCTGTGGCCACATGACCAGCACTGCTGTGGAGACATGCATATGGGGCATGTCAGTGTGCCTCTGCTGGCTAGGGTGACTATGGTGCACTGTAGGGGTCAGAGGTCAGGGTAACTGGGAAGATGCGAGAGAGTGCAGGGCTGGAGGCCTGTGTCACCAGAGTTGCAAGGATGTGATGGTATTTCTGTACGTGACAGCATGGCTGAGTGTGTGACACACAGTGTAGCTGTGTGGGTAACACTGTGCCAGTGATTGTGTGGCTCTGTGTGGAGTTGAAGTTGTGACAGAGGGTTGGTACTAGGGATGGAACTCAGGGGCGCCTACCTCCAAGCTACACCTCCAGCCCTTTTTATTTTTTTTTTTGAAACA
This sequence comes from Glis glis, assembly GCA_004027185.1. Classification (NCBI taxonomy): domain Eukaryota; kingdom Metazoa; phylum Chordata; class Mammalia; order Rodentia; family Gliridae; genus Glis; species Glis glis. The sequence continues at coordinate 65,310 of PVJS01002393.1, read as the reverse complement.
GGGTCTTGCTATATTAGTGTGTGCCAGCCTTGAACCTGTGATCTTCCTGTCTCAGCCTCCCAACTACTGGGATTATAGGCGTGCACCATCATACACAGCTCCTTTTTACTTTTTTTTTTTTAGTCCAAGGGTTTTTCTTTTTTTCAGTACTGGGGATTGAACCCAGGGGCATTCTACCTCTGAACAACACCCCCAGCCCTATTTTTTATTCATTATTTTGAAACAGGGTCTCACTAAGTTGTGGAGGGCCTCACCAAGTAGCTTAGACTGGCCGCGAACCTGTGATCCTCTTGTCTCAGCCTCCCAAGTACTGGAATTACAAGCATGCGCCACCACACTGGGCTCTTTTTTATTTTGAAACAGAGTCTCATTAAGTCGTTGAGGCTGGTCTCTAATCGGTGATCCTCCTGTCTCAGCCTCCCACATCTCTGGGATTTCAGGTATGCAACACTGTGCCTGGCTATTACATCTTGTGTGTGTGTGTGTGTGTGTGTGTGTGTGTGTGTGTGTGTTGGGTGGGGGGTACCGGGGATTGAACCCAGGGGTGCTCTACCACCTGAGTTATATCCACAGCTCTTTTTATTTTATTTTTACTTTGAGACAGGGTCTCCCTAAATTGCCTATTCCTCTAACTTGTGATCCTCTTGCCTTAGCTTCCAAGTTACTGGGATCACAGGTGTGTGCCACCACACCCAACTGACAGTGGTCATATTTGATAACATGAGCCAAGGGGCAGTGACTGCCTGCCTCTCACCCACAGGCTGCACAGGGAACCGGGGTCAGAGCGAGGGGACTCTGGCGCCCAGCCTGGAGGTGCAGGTTGTCATCGGCTTGAGACTGGGACACCTAGAGATCTGAGGCAGCTGGGGACAGAGCCTCACCTCTCTGTCTTCCCCTCCGGGGGCTGGTTTTGGAGAGTGGCTTCCAGAAGCAGTCAGAGGAGCATGGGGGTGAGGTAGGGGCCTCTGGTTTGTAGCTAGGTGGCTCCTGAGGCCCCGCATATGTGGCTGGGCCAGATTTGGTGTGTCTGCCACACCTTGGGCCTTCTGAGCACTGCTGGCGGGCTCAGTGGTCGCACACAGAGGCCCTATTCAGGAGCCAGGGCCAGGTTTCCAGGGCGGTTGGGTCTCCAGCAGGCTGCAAATGAAATGTTTCCCCAACTCCAGATGAGCAGCAGCCATGAGAGGCCGTGGTCAGGCTGAGCTGACCGGCAAGTGTGTGTGTGTGTGTGTGTGTGTGTGTGTGTGTGCGTGTGCACGCACTCACATGGGACCTATGCAGCTGCTGGTAGACCTATGTGTCCCATTTGTGATCTGAGGATGTTTGTGTACATCTTTGGGTATTAGTGTGATCTGTCTCCATATGTGACTATGTGTGACCGGGGCTGACCTTGTGTGTCTGTGTATGTATATGTGTATGTGTGCATGATCTAGATAGTTTCTTTTTTTTAATACTAGAGATTATATCCAGGGGTGCTCTACCTCTGAGTTACAGCTCCAGACCTTTCCATTTTTTATTTTTTGCGGTGCTGGGGATTGAACTGAGGGACATTCTACCTCTGAGCTATACCCCCAGACCTATTTTTTATTCTTTATTTTTAAAACAGGGTCTCACTAAATTGCAGATGGCCTCACTAAGTAGCTGAGGCTGGCCAGGACCCTGTGATCCTCCTGTTTCAGCCTCCCAAGTACTGGGATTACAAGCGTGTGCCACCATGCCTGACCAGCCCTTTTTATTTTAATTAATTTAATTTTGTGATACTAGGGATTGAACCCAGGGGGGCATTCTAACTGCAAACTATACCCCCAGCCCTATTTTATTTTATTTTATTTTATTTTATTTTATTTTTTGTAGTACTGGGAATGGAACCCAGGGGCATTCTACCTCCGAGCTATACCCCCAGCCTTATTTTTATTCTTTATTTTGAAACATGGTCTCACTAAGTATCTGAGGCTGGCTGCTAACCTGCAATCCTCCTGTCTCAGCCTCCTAAGTACTGGGATTACAAGCCCACCATGCCCAGCTAACCCTATTTTATTTTGAAACAGGGTCTAAGTTGCTGAGGGTCTCACTAAATTGCTAAGGCTGGCCTCCAACCTGTGCTCCTCCTGGCTCAGCCTCCCAAATACTGGGATTACAGGCATGTACCACCATGTCTGACTGATTCTAGATTTTATATCATCCCACAACGGAGGAAGGGAGGGAAGGAGAATGAGGGAGAGGAGGAGGATGAAAAGGAGGAGGGAGAGGACAGGAGGGGGAGGGAGAGGAGAGGGACAGGAGGGAGGAAGAGGAAGAGAAGGAAGGGGAGGGAAGGGTCTGTATGTCTGTTTGTTTTCCTGACCCCATGTGTGTGGGACAGTGGCAGTCTTGTGCCTGTGTCCACACATGTACAATGTGGTTGTGGGTGTCCTGGCCATGAGCGCCTCAGAAGCAGGAACCTTCAGCTCTCCACATTCGGTCCCTGTTCAGGGTTCCCAGCCCAGGGAGGGGGCAGAGAGTACAAGGTTCCCCAGCCCAAAGTGTAGAATGTGCCTGGCAGGAGTGGCATCAGACTGTCTTGGGAAGTGGGAATCCCTGTCCTGCTGGGAAGACCCAGAGCACCTCTTCCTCCCAGCCTGGGAGCACCCAGAGCCTGGGTCCCTGCTTATCCCATGTGCCGGGTGCTTGCCCGTCCCCCTCCCCGAGGCCTGCCCTGCTGCCAAGCAGCCCCGGAGCCCAGCAGCACCCAGCCCCACCTTCCACAGCCTAGGACATGGCTGCCAGAGCCCAGATGTTTCAGCCCTCTCCCTCCCCCACCCTGGCACCCTGGCCAGGTAGTGCCACAGGCCTGCTTCCCGTTCCTCCCCTCCCCCCGCACACCTGCATAGTAAGAACACACCTGCTGCCAGCCATGGCCAGGTGGGCAGCCCCGGCAGGGAGGAATGCGGGGGATTCCAGCTGTGGTATCCCAGCTGGGCCCAGCCCCCTGGCAGCACCCTCCTTCCTCTCGATTTCTTGAAGGCCAGGTGTACCCTAAGATCTGGTTTGGGGTGGTAAGGAGGAGCTGTCCTCCAGAGCAGCCATTCTACTTTCCCAGAAAAATTTGCCCAGCTGGCAGAGTGTGGGTGGCAGGGTGAGCACGTGTGTGTGTGCATGTGTGTGTGCGTGCACAGCAGGGTACTGTGGGTATTGAATGGGGGCCTCAGTGTATGGCAAGAACTCCAAGTGTGGACACAATGGCCATGTCTCGTTTCTATGAATGTGGATGGATATGGCCTGAGTGTATGAATACAAGGAAGAGTGTATGTGTACGTGGGCACACAGGAGGGTGTTGTAGAAAGAGTGTGTGTGGGCAAATGGAAGTGTGGGTGATGTGTGTGAGAATAGAGGGAGAGGTGGTATGCGTGAGTGTGTGTGAATGAAGGGTGGGCATCCTGTGCGTGTGAATGAAATGGTGGAGATGGGGCTGACAGTGTAGCCCTGTGGATAGCACTTGCCTAGCATGCATGAGACCCCGGGTTCCATCTCCAGTACCCCCTAGAAAGAAAAAAAAAAACACAAACAAAACAAAACAACAACAAACACAAAAACAAAAAACGAAGAAAGAAAAGTTGGGCATGGTTGCACATGCCTATAATCCCAGTACTTGAGAGGTTGAGACAGGAGGACTGCAGGTTCAAGGTCAGCCTCAGCAATGTAACAAGACTCAGCAACTTTCCAAGACCTTGTTTCAAAACAAAAAACAAAAAGAGCTGGGGGTGTAGCTGTGAGGTAGAATGCCCCTGGGTTCAAACCCCAGTGCAACTTTGCAAGACCCTGTTCAAAATAAAAAATAAAGGCTTGGGGGTATAGCTCAGAGGTAGAACACCCTTGGGTTCAATCCCCAATAACACATACACACACACACACACACACACACACACACACACACACACACACCAGAAAAACAAGATCAAAAACAGAACGAATGCTGTGTATATGAATAGAAGATGCATGTTATGTGTGAATGAAAGATGGGTGTTGTGTGTATAAATGAAAGGACAGGTATTGTGTATGAATGAAGAGGTAGGTGCTGCATGTGTGTGTGTGAATGAGGGACAGGTGTTGTCATGTGTGTGAGGTGGGCCCAGAATCATGGTCCTTTCACACGTGGTGACAGAACCCCAGTCCAGGAGGGTGATGGGGACCAGGCCTGGAGGCTGGGCATGGAGCCTGGGGGATGACCTGCAGGCTGGGGAGGACAGGCAGAGCTGGGGCTTTCTGGGAGTTGTGCCCCCTCTCACAGCTGTTGTCAGAGGGACAGGGAGGTTCCACTTGGCTCTCAAGACTCCTCATTCCCCATATCCACAAAGAGTTCCATACACCCCCAAACCTATCCTTCTTCCCTTCCTTCCTTTCTGAGCTATATCCCCAGCCCTTATTTTGAAACAGGGTCTCACCAAGTTGCTGAGTGCCTTGCTAAGTTGCTGAGGCTGGCCTCAAACCTGCAACCCTCCTGTCTCAGCCTCCTGAGCACTGGAATTCCAAGCTGGGCCACCATGCCTGGCTGCTCTCCATCATTTCTTCTGCTCCCAGGCCTTTCTCATACTTCCCTCCAGCCCCCACACTCCATTATCCCCTTCCCCTGGCCCACGGACCCCCCAAACACATCTTCTGCCCCTTCCCCCAGTCACCCAGGGTCCCCCACCCCCTCCAACCACCAAGCACCTCCTGAGCCCACCTCTCTTCAACTCTTTCTCCCAGACATCTAAAGCCCCCAGACCCTTTCATGCCCCTCCCCTGCCACCTCTTCTAGTCCTCCTCCCCACCCCTGGACCCCACAACCTACCCCCCAGCCTTTCCAGAGTCCCCAGCCCCAAATCCCTGCCCTGCCCTGTCACAGCCCCCCCTCAGTGCCTCCAGGCCCTCCTCTCCCTACCCTTCCCTTGGAGCCCCCTCCCCCTCCTAGCAGCAGCCCTGAAACTTTAAACGGTGTTAAAAGTTTCTGTTTACGAGAAGCCCTTGAATTTTTAAGGACATATCGATTCCCTGCGCCTTGGCCTTGCTTCCTTGCCGCCACAGCGGTGACTGAAGAAAAGGGGGGAGGCTGCAGCCCCGTGGTGGGATCCCAGCTGGAGGCCCTCAAGCACCTAGCACCAAGTGACAGACACAGGCATCCCCAAATGCAGCCTGGGGCACACACAGACCCCCGTGTAACACACACAAACACATGCACTCCACACACATCTAGCCACATGCAGACTGTCATGGGTTGACACACAGACATACAAAACCTCCTCCCTGGTGCATGCGTGCGTGCACACACACACACACACACACACACACACCCTATTCATGCACACTAACTTCAGCTGACACACAAACCAACACAGACACACAAACCTCCTCCCTGGTGCACACACATGCATACACGCACACCCTAGTCGTACACACTGACATGGGCTGACACACAGACATGCAAACCAACACAGAATTCCCTCCCTGGTGCATACACACACACACACACACACACACACACACACACACACACCCCTTAGTCACACACATTGACTTTAGCTGATACACAGTCATACATACCCAACACAACACAAAACCACCTCCTGGGTGCACACACATACATCCTAGTTATACACACTGACATGGGTTTACACACAGACACACATATCCAACAGGAACACACAAACCCCCTCCTAGGTGTGTACACACACACATGCCCTAATCACAAATCCACACACACCAGACACGGTCACACAGACACCCCCTCCCTGTGTATGCACACACATACTAGTCACACACACTGACATAGCTGACACATACATGTACACACATGATGAAGATAGACACTCCCTCCATGGCACACACACACATACCTCATCACACACATCATCATGGCCTGACACACACACATAGACATGCACACACTGACAGGTTCTGGTATGCACACACACAAGTGTATGCGTGCCCACATCGCCAATGTAGCTGCAGACACCCCATACTTGACACACCCCCATGAACCTGTGTCTCTCCCCTCTGGTACATACAGGTCCTCATCACTGTCCCAGGCCCACAGGGACAGGCCACCACACAGAGAGAAACACACCACCTGACACCTGTGGGCACATTCTGCCACAGTGACCTTCATCGCAGGCAGGCAGACCCTAGGGAACCCTCAGGGACCCAAATCCCTACCAGAGAGACTCTGTCACACAGCCAGGCCCACCACATACACTACCACTGTACCAGAAGGCCACTTGGTGCTGAGCATGTGCCCACCAGCCACCTGGCCAGACACCTGTGGTCTGTGTCTGCTCTGACACCCACAGACCCCAGAGCAGGTCACTTATCCCCTTCCCCACTTTGTTCCTAGTGCCTGGTGTAGGGCCTGACAGACACTCATCCTGTCTGACTCACAGATGCCCCCGTGGATACAGCCAGACCCATGTCAGTGCTCAACACTCTGACCTGAACTTCTTGGATGTCCCCAGGGGATGTCTGGTCCCACACCAAACACCCAGGGACACATGGCCTGCTGCCCTGCCTCAGTGAGGTATTGTGACCAGGAACACACCGCCTCAGGGATGTTGACACCCCCCCCCCACACACACCCTTATGCTTGCTTGCAAAGACTCAATGGGCACAGCCACTGGCCCCTAAGCAGCTGTGCCACAAACACATACACACCACCTCTAACAGACAACGCATAGCTATGTACTGCCGCAGCTTCTTGGCCCCGGGGGAGGAGAAGGTGCAGTCTGCACCTGGCAGCAGGACCAGAGTTTTGTCATGACAGGAACTCTCTGGGGACTGCTGCCTCCCCACCTACTCCAAGGGGTCACCTGAGGGCTCCCCTGAGCCCTGCTCCAGGGTCCCCAGCACCTATCTTTCCCCTCTTCCTTTCTGCTTTCGAAATGGGGAGTCAGAGGCTTGCAAGAGGGGCTGGAACCTGCCACTGTGCCTGTTCATGTACCTGAGGCCCATGTCCCAAGCCCATTCATATGTATTTGTGTGTGTGTGGTATTGGAGATTAAACCTAGGGGTGTTCTATGTCTGAGCTATACCCCCAGCCCTATTTTATTTTTTAGTTTAGTTTGCGTGTGTGTGTGTGTGTGTGTGTGTGTGTGGTACTGGAGATAGAACCCAGGGGCCTTCTACCTCCGAGCTACACCCACAGCCGATTTTATATTTTACTTGGAATCAGGGTCTCACTAAGTTGCTTAGAGCCTCACTAAATTGCTGAGGCTGGCTTCGAACCTGTGATCCTCCTGTCTCAGCTTCCCAAGTACTGGGATTACAAGTGTGTGCCACCATGCCCAGCTTATTTTTTAGTTTGAAACAGGGTCTCGACAGGAGGATTGCAGGTTGGCAGCCAGCCTCAGCTACTTAGTGAGGCCCTCTGCAACTTAGTGAGACCCTGTTTCAAAATAAAGAATAAAAAATAGGGCTGGGGGTGTAGCTCGGAGGTAGAATGCCCCTGGGTTCAATCTCCAGTTCTGCAAAAAAAAAAAAAAAAAAAAAAGAAGAAAGAAAGAAACAGGGTCTCACTAAATTGTTGAGGGCCTCTCTAAGCTGTTGAGGCTGGCCTTGAACCTGCGATCCTCCTTAGTCTCCCAATTAATGAGATTACAAATGTGCACCACCATGCAGGGCTCTCCTGCTGTATTTGTGTATGTCCATGATCATGTGAAGGGCTGGGTTGCTTGTGTGTGATACTTGTGTGCACATTTGGGAGATTCTCCCAGGGGGCCATTGGTGTCAGCTTACTGGGTGTCAGTGCACCCAATGCCTCAGAAAACCTCGGGTCAACATAGTGCATGATGTGTGTACCTCTGTATTGTATTGGGACAACCAATGTGGCATTTATCAGTGAAACTTTGTAAGTTTTTTGGTGTGTGTGTGTGTGTGTGTGTGTGTGTGTGTGTGGTATTGGGGGTTGAACCCAGGGGAGCTCTACCACTGAGTATACCCCCAGCCCTATTTTATTTTTTATTTTGAAACATGGTCTTGCTAAATTACCATGTGCTGCTGGCCTCCCACCTTGGATCCTTCTGTCTCAGCCTCCCTAGTACTGGGATTACAGGTGTGGGTGCACCACTGTGTTCTGCTGACACTTTGTATCAGGGTTCTCTCTGTGCCTGTGGCATGTACCTCCAGGTGTTAGATGGTGTGTTGGTGTGTCAATGTGTTTGTGCATCTTCCTTTTGTCAATGTCATTCAATGTCATACAATGGGGTGTACTGCCACCACTCACTGCCAGTGTATTTTGGCTTGGCTACCTATGTGTGTTGGTGTGTAGGAGTTGTGTGTCTGGAGTGTGATGGGGTGTGGTTGTGCAATCATGCATGTATCAATGTTATGCAGGAAAATATGTCAGCATGTCTGTGTGCCAGCATGCCCTTGGCATGTATCAGTGTGTGTCCATGAGAGGCCTGCGCTGGTGTGTCAATGAGTCTCTGGGTGTCTATAGGTGGTTCCTTGTTGGAAGGTGTGTGTGTGTGTACCGTCATATGATCGCCCTGCGTGTGTGTCAGAGCGTGGGTCTTGGTGTGGGTAGGGGTGTGTGTCTGTGCCGGGTGCTCGTTGGTGTCTGTGAGTGCTTTGTTGCTGCAACCAGGAATGCGTGGCCACGCGTTCTGTACGTGACATGTATGCCGGTCCGAGCCCCGCTGCTGCGTGTCAGCGTGTGTCTGCGCTGGAACGCGGGCCAGCACGTGCAGAGGTGGCCGCGTCGGTGTGCGCCCCCGCGCGCGCGCGTGCGTGTGTGAGTGTGTGCGTGCGTGTGTGTGCCTGTGTGCATGTGTGCGCGTGTGTGCGCGCCGGGCCGCCGCTCCCCGCCCCGCCCGCCCCTCCCCGCGCCCCTCCTCCCGCCCGCGCCGCCCGCCCGCTCCCTCTCCCCGGAGTGCGGCGCTTCCAAACTTTGTCTAAACTTTCACTTTCACAGCGCGGCGGTGGCGGCGGCTGCGGCGGCGGGCGAGGGTGACCGGCCGAGCGGCGGCGGCATGGAGTAGACGCGCGGCGGCGGCGGCGGCGGCGGACGCAAGAGGCAGCGGCGAGCGCGGCAGCAGCGGCAGCCCCGGAGCCGGCGGGGCCGAGCCTGCGACCCGCGAGCGCGGAGCGGCGCCGGGCCGAGAGCCGGGCCGAGAGCGGGGCCGAGGGCCGGGCGGGCGCAGCGCGGCGGAGGCCGGAGCAGCCGAGCCGAAACCAGAGCCCGAGCGCCACCGCCGCCTGCCGGGCCTCCCCTCGCCGCGGCCGGCCGCCGCGCTCCCGCCCGGGCGCCCAGCTATGTACTCCCCGTACTGCCTCACCCAGGTACCGGCCGCCGCCCCCGCGCCACTGGGGGCGGGAGCGGGCGCGGGCGCGGGCGGGCGGAGGGGGTGCCGGCGGCCGGGGCGAGGAGTGAGCCCGCGGGTCGCCGAGGGGTGCAAGTCGTGCAGCGGGGCGTCCGGGCACGCGTGCGGGCGTCGCGGCGCGCGTGCGATCCCGGCCACCCTGGGGGACTCCCCGTGGGGGAATCCGCGGGTGACCCGCTGCGTGCGTGGCGCTGCCCGCGGGGAGCAGGGCGGGAGTGCGTGAGAGTGTGCGCGCGCGCTCGACTGGGGTGCGGTGGACAGCGGGACTCCCGCCGACCCATAGGCTACTGTGGCGCGCACCGGGGCAGTGTGGCCGCTGGCAGTGTTTGCAGGGGTGACAGAGTGGCCGGAGGGTGGTCCCGCGGGCGGGCCGAGGGGACCTTAGGTCCGCCGGCGTTCCCTGGGGCGGGCGCAGCGGTTCCCAAAGGTGGCAGTGGCCGGCGTGTTTGGCGGCTGCCCCTGTACCGGGCTGGGGTGCCCCGGGCTGGCCGAGCGGCCCGGGCGTCTCCCCAAAGTCTTTGTTCAGGCCTCACATGGGAGCGGGGCTAAGAAAATGGCGGGGCTCCCAAATTTCGGAGGGGCAGGGGAGGGAAAGGAGGGGCGGGCGCGCTGCCAATCGGGCCGCGCCTCTCCGCCGACCCTGGACGTTGCAGTCGCTACCCCCCCCAAAAAAAAAACTTTCCTCGGCGCAAACTTTCAGGCCCCAGCGATCTAGGCTGCTGCAGAGTGGACCTGGCGGAGGCCAGGGGAATCCCGTCCCACCACCCGGAGGCAGGAGGGGCGGGAGGGGCAGGGGGCAGCGGTGGACATGGCCTACCGTGCTGCCACCAAGCCGTCGGGCCAGCAGCAGGGACTACGGCGCCGACCTTGGCGGGCTGGGAGAGCAAGAGCGTGTCCCGCCTCCAGCGAAATCCCCTGCGCAGCATGCCTTGGAGGCAGAGGCCGGGTGCATGCTATTCAGCCCTGGCACCCTCGCTGGGCTGTGGCTCCAGACCCAGAGAGCTCACAGGACCCCACAGTGGCCCTGACAGAGGGACCTGCAGGGCCAGGCCACTGGCAGGTAACATAGACTCTGCAGAGAGGATACCTGGGGACTGCCTATACCTGCCTACTGGCCAGGCCTGCCCTGTCAAGAGTTCTCTAGGCCAGGCCTTGGGCCCTGTCTCCTCTGCCTAACCTGAGCCCTGTCAGCCATGTGCCAAGGGAGTCCATGTGGAGGGACAAGAGGATATATCCAGGTGGGTAGGAGCTGTGGCCACACTGGGCTCTTGTGTGCACAGGTGCAAGTGTATATTTGTGTGCATGAGTCAATCTAGAGTCTGCGGGTGGCCCTGCAGGTTGGCCGGGGGTGTATAACAGGCGTGTGTCTCACCGTAAGCATGCAGGTATGAGTGGGTGCTCTGACCACCATGGCAGTGTGCGGGTACCCACATCTGTGCCTTGGATTCGACGCCTATCCTGTGTTGGGTCCCCCACACCAGGACCTGGTGTAGCCAGCTGGGTCTGAGTTATGGCTGCCTTTAGGGTGACTGGCTTGGCTGGCCTGTGTGGCTGGTGTTTTAGGCCGAGTGGGACCAGGAACCCACTCTCCAGCAGCCCCCTTTCCACCGGGCTGCCAGCACGGCTCCCATGCCAAGCCGGCCAGACATCTGGGCCTGCCCCCCCCAACCCCATAGCTTAGCGGAGACACCCACCCCTCAGATTTCACAGCACATGGAGAGAAAATGCCAGCTGATACACTGGTGACAGGGCTAGGAGGGCTCTGGGGTGGCCCTCAGACTCAGGGTGATGGCTGGGGCTTGGCACTGTGACACTCCAGAAAGGAATATGTGCTTAATTCTGTGCGAGCTGTAGCCGGAGCATGCCAGGCAGGCCGGGAGGGGAGTGGGTATGGTCTCGCCAGGCTGCCAGCCCTGCACGATGGGCAGGGAAACCCCTCTGCTCCAGGCTGTTGTCCGCCGGTCAGCAGGGTCTGACTGCCCTCCCCAACGGCCACAACTGTTTTTACAAATCTTTCTGCTTCCATGGTTTGCCCTGATGGACTCCGCTTTTCTCTTTTCTTTTTTCTTTCTTTTTTTATTGTAGTACTAAGGGATTGAACCCAGGGTTGAACCCAGGGATTGAGCCTTCAAGCTAAACCCCACCTCTTTTTACTTTTTATTTTGAAACAGGTTCTTGCTAGGTTGCTGAGAGTCTCACTAAGTGGCTGAGGCTGTCCTCAAACCTGTGATCCTCCTGTCTCAGCCTCCCAAGTACTGGAATGACAGGCATGTGCCACCACGCCTGGCTTTGGGCTCTGCTTTTCTGACAACCTCTTTTGGTGGCTGTCTTTTCTCTGTCTCTGCTCCTTTGCTGTCTCTCTTTCTCCATCTCTGTGCTTTTGTATTTCTGACTGTCCTTGTCTCCCTCTGTCTCAGGTCTGGACCCATCTCTGCCTCTCCCTCTCCCCTTGAGTCTTGGACTGTCTCTCTCCAGCCTCTCTCTCTCTCTCTTTTCCTGGCCTCCCTCCCTCTCTTTCTCTCTCTCTCTCTCTCTCTCCTTTTTCTTTTTCTTTTTCTTTTTTTTTTCAAACCAGAATTGGCTTCGATTTTAAAGTCAATAAATGATTGAGCAGGAATGAGCTTGGAGCAGCGGGGCCCTGGCGGGGAAAGGCACTGTGGGCGAGGGGGAAGGGCGGGGGTGGTGGTGGTGGAAATCTTCTTCTAGAAAAGGCATCAAAATCCAGGGCGGCAAGGCAGGGCAGTCACTCGGGCTGCTCAAGCCCCTTGCAGCCACAGGCCTAAGTCCCAGGTGGAGAGGAGGGCTGGGGGTGGACACAGCCCCCACCAACAAACAGAGACATACACCGGGATGTGGACATACATACACACATACACCACTGCCACCACCAAGATGAGGACACAAACATCTTGCTCATACAACCATCAACAAACCCATGGATATGGGAAACCGTGGATTCATACTGAATACACACACATAAACACACATGCATCCCCAGAGATGGATGTGTATCGAAGTAGGCTCAGAGACACAAAATACCTCCCAGACACACGGCCACAGAGGCACATATGGACACAGGAAACTGTGGACCTGTGTCCATGATGACCCTCAACACACACATAAACATACATACACACACAATCCTCGAGACGGGACGTGAATATCAATATAGTCTCCCTGAGACGGCAACATCTCCCTCAGCACACGTGGACTCTGGCAGATTCAAGTGTGTATTCACACCCATGCACACTCATGCAGACCCAAGGATGGACAAAGGATGGGCACACATCTTTCCACGGAGACACACTGCTGCTGGTTCACCCGGGTGTGTGCAAAGGTACCTCCTCAAACACACGTGTACACACACAGATATGCACCCACATGGACATGCACACAAAGACACTTGTGAATACAAAGACACACATGGGCGGATGGGGGTTCATGCACCCTCAGACACACATCTGTGCCGATATTCTGTGCCACACAAGTGGCAGAATGTTCTTGCACCTTTGTTTCTGTGCACACATACATGCTCCTATGGGGAGCAGGGGCAGTCTGGGGCCTCCCAGTCTCTCTCTGGGTCACTATAGCTACCTTCTGTCCCTGCAAAGCTATAGCTTTCTGTCCCTGTGCCAGTCTGGCACTTGCTCCCTCCTCCTTCCCAAACCCCCTTCACCGCACTGGAGATTGAACTCAGGGGCTGCTCTACCACTGAGCTACATCCCCCGCCATTTTTATTTCTTATTTTGAGACAGGGTCTTGCTAAGTTGCCCAGGCTGGCCTTGAACCTATGATCCTCTTGCCTCAGCCTCCTGAGTAGCTGCAATTACAGGTGTGAACAACTGCATCCAGCTCTGGTGCTTGGTTTTTATTTTTTGCAGTGCTGGGCAGGGAATCCAGGGCCTGATACATGCTAGGCAAGTGCTTCTACCACTGAGCCACACCCAAGCCCTTGTGATTGCTTTTTTTTGGTACAGGAGATTGTACTCAGGCACATTCTACCTCCAAGCTACACCCCTAGCTCTTTTTTTATTTTTTATTTTGAAGCAGGGTCTTGCTAGGTCGCTGAGGCTGCGAGCCTCCTGTCTCAGCCTCCCAATCGTGCTTGTTTTTAATGGCACATTTTCTCTCTGACTCTGGCCCACACATTCCACCCCTGCAGTGTGTGTGCAGCAGGCATGGGATGAGTGACCGTTGGGCTGGACTGGGGCCCTATGAAATGTTCCAGTGCTGGGCCAGGTCAAGCTCAGAGCCAAGGCTTTGCGGGGTTGATGCGGTAGTGGGGGTCCTGCAACCCCTTCTCCCGGGGTGCTGGAGCCAGGGGTCCAGGCCCAGCTATGGAAGTCTCATATAGCCATAGGGGTCCCAGACAGAGGCTGCGGGAGCAGAGGTCAAGGGGTTCGGCTTTGCATTAATTCCACACCTGATTCAGCTTCGGCTCTTCATCTCCTGATCCTGTGACTGGATGTATGGGATTTTCCTGGTCTGTAAAATGGGCAGTGACATTGTGTCTATGTCTTGGGCTGTTATGAGACTCTCAGCACTGTGCCTGGCATATGGCACGTGCTTGAGAAATGGCCCCTGTTCTCATTTCGATTGTCATCCTCCTGGGACCTCCCAGCTGATAAGGAGATAAGTTGCTTCTGAGGGGTAGAAGATAGGGTGAGAGCCTCTCTAGCAAGGAAATCCAAGTGGACTGCCAGGAAGAAGGAGCAGGAGAAGAGCTTGGAAGGACGGGGGCTAGCTTGTGGCTCAGATCTTTTCCATTCATTGCATGGGGTCCTGTAGGCCAAGTAAGGGGGCAGCAGGCTCCAAGGAAGGGAGAGGTGATGGTGGGGTGAGGGGCAGCCTGCACTGTCCCATGGGCACCATTCCATTCTTTGGGGTCTCGGAGAGTATTGTGCACACTGGTATCCAAGCAGGAGTGAGACAAAGATCCGGGAGACTCGGCACATCCCAGTGGTGACTTCGGAGGTGTTCCCACAGCTCCAGAGCCACTTCTGCATCTGCACCCAGATGGGCCCGCTGTGGGACAGGACGCTGTGTGGGACCCTATGTGAGAACTTGGCCAGATCAGGTGGGCACTGTGGGTGGGTGGCAACTGCGGCACTGTGGCTGCTGGAACAATTCCTACCCCTTCCCTCTGTCTCTGTCTAACTACTGGTCTCTGGATGTCACCCTGGGAACCTGGACTTGTGCTCTGCTAGGGTCCTGTTCCCTGGTCTCAAAGCTGGAATCTTGGGTCTTGTAGCTTTCTCCCTCCATCTGGACCAAGACAGGCAGAAGACTCTGACACCTGCCATTTTCTCCAACATGGTGCTGCAGACAGGGCTTCTGCCTCTCCTCAAGAAGGGCTAGAGAGCCGGGTGTGGTGGCGCACGCTTGTAATCCCAGTACTTGGGAGGTTGAGACCGGAGGATCCGGGTTCGCGGCCAGCCTCAGCTACTTAGGCCCTCCGCAACTTCGTGAGACCCGGTTTCAAAATAAAGAATAAAAAATAGGGCCGGGGGTGTAGCTCGGAGGTAGAATGCCCCTGCGTTCAATCCCCAGTACTGCAAAAAAAAAAAAAAAAAAAGAAGGGCTAGAGAAAGAGAAAGGAAGGGCTTTTCGGCCCCCAAAGCCCTGCACATGAGGCCTGGGGGACAGGGAGATGGCCGCGAGGGACTACTGGGGTTCTCCCAGCTGAGTGAATTAATTGACATGTCGGGCCTTAGGGCCACCCTCATGGATATCTGTGGTCAGGTGTGTCTGCATAGAATCCTTTCCACGTGTCCCTGAGTGTCGGCCACCGGGTGCTACCTACATGTGACTCTGAGGATCACCATGCACTGCCTCTCTTGTGTGCTCAGTGACAGTGTGCTTGGGGGTGTACATCACCATGCATGTCCACGTGCTGGATGTGGCCTTTGTGCCCCGGTGCTGCTGTGGCGCGTCCCTGTGCAGTCCATGGGTGCCGCTGTCTCCATCTTTGAATCTCCGCTCCGCCATGGAGCAAATGAGTCATAGTGAGCCATGTGTCCCATTTACAGCAGTGCCCCAGCGTGTGTCTCTGGGTGATAGGGACATGACTAGGTGTGTATCGACATATTTCACCCACTCATTAGCCTGTACCTATCTACTCGCATCCGCATACGTGTCAACACACGTGTCTGGGCATCACTCTCCTAATGTCATTGTGTCTCCTGGGCTGGTCCTTAGTGACTGTCACCGCACATCCCCTCTCCCCAGCATCCCTCAGCCTCTCGCATCCTGCACCACGGCAGCCAGGTGAGCGGTTGGCAGCAGGCTGGCTCCTCGGTCCCTTCCCATGAGGTCTCTCGGCTGTGGTGGCCCTGCCGCGGGCCTGCCCGTGCCCCTGGTGCAGCATGGACAGAAGCTCGTTGTGCACTGAGGTGCGGGTGTGTGTCCTGCCGCCCACAGGCCTCCCTCTGTCTGCCCGGCCCACATTGATCTTGGCTTCTGCCCGTGGCCGCCCTGGCCTAGCCAGCTGGGTGTCCGGCTGTCTCTGTGGGCATGAGCCCACCATCCCTGCATGTCCCCATCACCCCCATGGCCAGGCCTGCCCTGGATCCCACACTCTGGTGCCCCCCATTTCCCCTCCTAGGCTCCAAGGGCGCGGATTTGGAAACTGAGGCCCCCCTTCCTTCCCCCTTTCTCTTTCTCTCTCTCTTCCCCTCCTCCCCCTCCTGCTCCCTCTCTCCCTCTCTCTCTCCTCCTGCCAAACGCATCTTGGCTCTGTCTGAATATCTCTCCTCCTCGATTTTTGGCTCCAGCTCTGGGCGCGCTCACTAAAGGAAGAAGGGCTAGCTCCCCACCCCCACCCCTCCTCGCGCCTCCCCCCCTCACGAGGAGCCCCTCTGAGGGCGGGAGCAGCCTCATGCAGCGGCCTGGGCCCCCTGAGTGGGCTCTGCCAGGGGGGCACAGACCCTGTGGCTGAGGGGCAGGGCAGGTTGGGCCTGATTGCCCGAGGGGGACAGTGGGTAGGGCAGGGGTGCTGCCCGGCTGGGCGGGCGGGCAGGGAGGGGTCAGGGGCATGGAGCTGGGGTGTCTGGCTTCTGGTGGGGCTGGCAGGCCTCTGCGAGGCGCAGCTGTGCCCAGAACTCTGAGTTGCATTTGCCACCACTACCGATGTGGCTGCGCCAGCCGGGGAGGGAGGCAGGCAGTGGGCGCTGCGGCGCTCCGCAGCCAATCGGAAGCCAGGGTGGCACTGGGGAGCTCTCCCCCCACCAGGCCCCACCCTGAGGGGAGATGAGGGTGGTAGCCAGCAGTGGGCAGGGGCAGCACTCACCGCCCCCGCCGAGGACCCTGTCCCCTCCGCTGAAGCCAGGTGTCAGTCTTGCTGGCATAAATTGGGCAAGAGCAGGGGTCTCTCTGTCCCCGCCTGAATCTGTGTGAGCTAAGCTGGAGGAAGGGACAGCTCAGAGGTACACCGACTCCCCCCGCCCCAGGCCTCAGGAGGCCACAGTCTGAGGCAGGCAGGGGCTGGGGTGGGGGCCAGACCATCCAGGTGGTTCCGTGCAAATATGGGCTTTGGTTGAATCATATGGTGCATGTGTATGTGTGTATGGGAGGGGGTGATTCCAGGTCCATCGCACACAGTCACACACACTCATTGACACATGCGGGCACAAAGAATCGCACACTGCAATCCTGCGCCTCCCTCCATTAGGTACACATAAAGAGTCTCGCCCTTCTGCATGGGCACCCAGAGACGCCTGGCCGCACCCAAACGCACCCCCAAAGCATGACACGCACACGCAGGGAGGGTCTCATGGAGCAGATGAGTGAAACACACTGTCACACGATCACACACTACAAAACAGCGCAGACGGGCACGGCCACCATGAAACACAGAGGACACGGAGCCAGCAAGAAACATAGCACACGCAAACAGCAGCACCACCAGATACCAGGAATGCACACGTGAGCTTCATACGCCCTCCCCCCCCCACACATGGGAACATGTGGAGCACACACATGAAGTAACATACTCTCATGCAGACACAGGCACACACACACACACACAGCCTCAAGCTGGCACTATCAGGGGGATTTTGCCCATTGGGAAACGTCTGGAGACATTTCTGTTTCTCACACTTGGAGTGGGGGTTGCTGCTGGCACCTGGGGGTGGAGGCCAGGGACACTGCAGCACACTGGGCGCCCCACCCCAGAGGATCATCAGCCCCAAATGTCAGTAGCACTGAGGTTGCAAACCTTGCATCGCATACACAGACACACAGCAACGCACACGGGCACGGCTAACCCCGACACCCTCATGCACTCACACTCACGCGAGAGGCTGGCTGACACAGCAGTGTTACATGTGCAGCGATACACATGCAAACCCAGCCACAAATGGCGTGGTGTGAGCACACACCATGTCACCCAGCATATAGGGGTAAGAGTCACCCCCCCCTCCCCATGTGGTAGAAACAGCATCGAGAGATGAGACCTGCCTTCCCAGAGCCGTCACTCTGCCTGCCAGCCTGGCAGGCTGGCTTGAGCAGTGTCCACACTGCTGACCTCTCCAGACAGAATCTGGAGCCCTGAATCTCTATCCTGTTTTTTTTTTTTTGTACTGGGGATTGAACCCAGGGACATTCTACCTCCAAGCTACACCTCCAGCCTGATTTTATTTTTTATTTTTTATTTTTTTTGTAGCACTGGGGATTGAACCCAGGGACATTCTACCTCTGATCTACACCCCCAGCCCTGTTTTATTTTTATTTTTATTTGTTTATTTTTTTTGTGGTACTGGGGATTGAACCCAGGGGCGTTTTACCTCTGAGCTATACCCCCGGCCCTATTTTTTATACTTTATTTTGAAACCGGGTCTCACGAAGTTGCGGAGGGCCTCACTAAGTAGCTGAGGCTGGCCACGAACCCGAATCCTCCAGTCTCTGCCTCCCAAGTACTGGGATTACAAGCGTGCGCCACCACGCCCGGCCTTATTTTTATTTTGAAACAGGGTTTCCCTAGGTTGATGAGAATCTCACTACTTGCTGAGACTGTCTTTGAACCTGAGATCCTCCTTTCTCAGTCTCCCAAGTACTAGGATTACAGGCGTGCGCCACCACACCTGGCTTTATTTTTTATTTTGAAACAGGGTCTTGCTAAATTACTAAGGCTGTTTTCAAACCTGCGATCCCCTGTCTCAGCCTCCCAAGTGCTGGGATCACAGGTGTGCACCATCATGCCTGGCTTCTGCCCTGGTTTGTGGAGGTCTGGAGTGGGGACCAACTGGGAGATCACCCACCCCACTGGTTTTTGGACCCAGCAGCCGAGGGCCCTATCCTCACTGCCCTGAAGATAGAGAAGGCATGGGGACAAAGCTAAGTTCTCCAACTTGTGACACCTGCATGGGGTTGTCTCACTAATCCTTTTTTCTTTTCTTTCTTTTTCTTTCTTTCTTTCTTTCTTTTTTTTTTTTTTTTGAGGTGCTGGGGATGGAACCCAGGACCTCGCGCATGCCAGGCAAGCACTGTACCATTGAGCTGCACCCCCAGCCCAATCCTCTGGCTTTTTTCTGACCCTGGAGAAAGAAAGAAGAAAGATGGGCAGCAGAATAGTAGCAGGAAAAACCTTTCATAGGATGATAGCAAAATGAACATTTGTCCTAAAAATCATACCGATACAGGACTTGGGAGGCTGAAACGAGGATTACAGGTTTGAGGTCCGAGCGTGGCAACTTAGCAAGACCCTGTTTCAAAATAAAATAGGGCCAGGTGTGGTGACATGCCTGTAATCCCAGTATTTGGGAGGCTGAGACAGGAGGATTGCAGGTTTGAGGGCAGCCTCAGTGACTTAGCAAGACCCTCAGCAACTTAGAGAGATCCTGTTTCCAAATCAAAAAAATATATAGGACTAGGGTGTAGCTCAAAGGTAGAACACCCCTGGGTTCAATCCCCAGCATCATACACATACACACAAAAAGGGATATAGTTCAGAGGTAGAGTGCCTCTGGGTTCATCCCTGAGACCACCTCCCAAAAAATATGATAGCTAACGTGTACCTTTGGTTCTTTCCCTGTGCTAAGTACCTTCCAGTTCATGTCCTCCACCCTGGGTGAGGCAGGTCCTGTTGTTAGGAGCATAGGGCTCTGGGTTCAGGTTTCTGGGCTTGAATCAGCTGGGTCTGCTACTTACTAGCTGCACGACCTTGGGCAAATTGCTCATGGTGAGAAAGCAGGGCTGGCTGGCCGTGGTGGTACACGCTTATAATCCCAGTACTTGGGAGGCTGAGACAGGAGGATCACAGGTTCGAGGAAAGCCTCAGCAAGTAGTGAGACTCATCAACCTAGCAAGACCGTGTTTCAAAATAAAAATAAAATAGGGCTTGGGGGTATAGTTCAGAGGTAGAATGACCCTGGGCTCAAGCAAGTGCCTGATTTTATAGATGAAAAACCAAGACTCAGAAAAGGGGTATCCATTGCTAAGGTCAGGGGTAGGAGGTTGTGTACCCAGAGTCAGTCCAATGATCCCTACTACCCTAAATCCTGCCAAGGGAACAGAATTACAGCAGGTTCTCTGGCTTTCACCAAGTTCTTTGCACGCCCTCATGCCCCCATTTGAAGTGTGCCCCAGCTGGCAGTTCTCCGATCCTCCTTACCACTCTGAGCTTCAGATCGTCTTCCATCGAGGGCATCAGGGTGGGAGTCTCACCCTTCTGCACCCCCACTGGCCAGCCTTGCCCTTACCCCAGCAGGACCAGATAGATACCCTCTCCCACACCTTGCTGGGCACCCAGCCGGAGCCCATGTGCTGGAGGTGCAGCCGGGGGCCTGTGCATTCCTTCAACAAATATTTACCAAGCATATCCTGGGTGCCAGGCCCTGTTCTAGGCCCCGGGGGCTCGGCAGGGAGCAAAACTGGCAGAGGTGCCAGCCCTGGTTGGGGGGGGGGAGACAGTGAACCTGATAAACAAGGGAGCGCCCTGTCCTTGAGACAGGGCTAGGTGCAGTGGGGAGAGCTCAGGCAGGCCAGAGAAAGTAGGGGGCAGCTGCGGGTTTAGCAGAGGGGTCAGGGAAGCTGACTTCCAGCATCTCCTCCACACAGGTCAAGTGTGGCCTCATGGGCCTCTTTCTCTCTCAAATAGGCAGTCCAGAGACCAAGGGTGTGTGGCTTAGTCTCCACTATCTGCCTAGAATGCAAGGCCTGCTATCCATCCTTGGGGGTATCCCATAGAACCCACCCAAGATCTGGGCACAAGATGGCCAGGGCCTTTCCTGCACTGAAGCCAGGCCTTGATGGGCACCGGGTAGTCTTAACCAGGCCACTCTGCACCAGGGGGTGGGGTGGGGGCAGCTAATGGCCCAGAGTGGCATTTCCACCTGGGCCCCTTGATTTAGCTCCCCTGGGGCAGGCCCAGTTTTATTTTTACCCCTGCCTGTCACCCTGGCGCTACCAGGGAGTGCCATCTTTGCAGGGTCTTGGGGACATGCCCATAGTTTGGGGGGACCTGGCTTGACCTGATAGGCCCCCAGTTCTCACCAGACCTCAGACTCTCCCTGGCCCCTGAAAGCGCTGAGCTCCAGGCTAAGCTGGGGGGCTGCTGGGGTCGGCACTGCAGGCTGGCAACTACCGTGCCTAGCCTGGTGGCATTTGGGTTGGCCCCCTGCCTGTCGCCACCCCCACCCCGTGCCCAGGCAGAGCTGAGCGGCTGCTGCTGCCAGTCTCCATTTCGGAGCTGGGGGTGGGGGCAGGGAAGCGCCTCCGGGCCCCTTGCCTGTCCCGTGCCACCTGGGGCTCATCCCCTATGCCTGCTTCCTGGCAGGGCCTAGGCCGCCTTGTCCGCTGCCCCTTTGCAGCCTGGAGCTGGGTGAGGATGGCTGCCTTCTTTCCATCTTCTCTGCTCTCCTCTTCTCTCTCTCTCTCTCTTCTGTAATGGCTCATCATTTTTGGCTTCTCCTCCCCTTACCCTTCCCAGAGGCGCCAACCTCACTTCCAAGCCCGCCATTTCTGGCTCTCAGGCCTCCTCTGCTGCTTTGAGCTGGGACCTGGAAGCAAGGGTTTGGGGGGGACTGGGTACGAGCGCATAGGGGGCTTTCTGGGTGCTCGTGTGTTTCCGGAGGGGCACACACTCTGAGCCAACTGGCCTCACCGCCTCTTGCTTTAGCCTCCAGGTTGGCAAAGCCAGATGCTGAAAAAGTAGGGACCCTCCCATTTCTGACAGCACCCTCCAGGCTCCATGTTGGCCTCTGGGCCACCGGGAGACCAGAGTGGGCATCTCTGCCCAAGCTCGTGGCCTGGATTAGCAGAAGCAAACCTTTATGCATGGGGTGCACCCTCCTGCCTCCCTCAGTTTTCCCCAGGTCTCCCAGATTCCTGCTCCCTTTCTCCAGAGCTAGAGTGCAGGGGAACAGAGCCCTACAGTGGGCATTTTGCCCCCAGAGGGGCAAGGGACTTTGGAGGAACCGGTTTACTGCCCTCCCCCCACACCCCAAGCCCGCTGCCCGCGCCGCTCTCGGCACTAAACAAAGTTTGCTAAGTAACTTCAAATGTTATTTGAGGACGGCCTGGCCTCAACCCAAGGCCGCCCTGTGGAAACTTGTTTTTCACTGCCGAGGCTGCGAGTATCAAAGACACACTTTCGGGGGGGGGGTGCTTCGATGCCTCTTCCCCCTCAATGGCAGGGGCTGGCCCTGAATGGACACTTGGACATACACATCACCCTGGGGCCTGCATGTCGTACATCAGAGATGGCAGGGGGGCCACCGTGGAGCACAGCATGCGTGACACGCACAACACACACCTTGACATGCCAAGGAGGCCCAGAGTGTGTGCGCGTGCATCCCAGACGCTGCCCCTGGCCCGTGCCCCTGGGCGCTTCCAGCTGGGGAGGTTTTGCCACGGTGGGGAAAGCAGCAGCGGCTCTGATGCTGGAGTCTCATAGTTTCATGACTCGGGGGCCTGAGACGTGCTTGAGTGGATTCCCTTAGCCTCAGTTTCCCCAATTGTAGAAGGAGGCCGTGGGCCTGGTTAGGAGGGTGCCTGGGTTGGAAGGGTGGCCTGGCTGCTTTTCAGCTGTGCCTGGGTTCTCTCCTCGCTCCAGCAAGTTGAGTCCCTAAAAGTGGGCTCTGAGCAGGGCATTGACTACTGTTTCTACTTGTCCTGATGGTGTAGATGGTGTAAACTTGGTGTGTGTTCACCCTGCCTAGGGGGACCCCAAGCAGCTCAGGGTTCTCCAGGTGTGGGGGAATAACCCATGTCCACCTTGCTCCATGGCTCCCTCTTTCCTCCAGCCTCCCCTTCTCTAGTTTTCTTTCTTCGGTACTAGGGATTGAACCCAGAGGCAGTTTACCACTGAGCACACTCCCCCCCCCCGCCTTTTATTTTATTTTAGTTACTGGGGATTGAACTCAGGGGTGTTCTACCCCTGAGCCACACTTGCAGCCCTGTTTTATTTTTATTTTGAAACAGAGTCTTAGTAAGTTGCTGAGACTGGCCTCAACCTTCAATCCTCCTGTCTCAGTCTCCCAAGTACTGGGATTATAGGTGTGCACTACCATGGCTGGCTCTGGTCTAAGCTTTTTTTGGGGGAGGATACTGAGGATTGAGCCCAGGGGCATTCTACCTCTGAACTACACCCCAGCCCTAGTTTTTATTTATTTATTTTATTTATTTATTTTGTGGCACTGGGGATTAAACCAGGGGCATTCTACCTCTGAGCTACACCCCCAGCCCACTTTTATTTCTTATTGGAAACAGGGTCTCACTAAGTTGTGGAAGGCCTTGCTAAGTTGTTGAACCTGCGATCCTCCTGTCTCAGCCTTCCAAGTACTGGGATTACTTTTTTTTTGTTTTGTTTTTGTTTTTTTTGCAGTACTGGGGATTTAACCCAGGGGCATTCTACCTCCAAGCTACATCCCCAGCCCTATTTTTAGTCTTTATTTTGAAACAGGGTCTCACTAAGTTGCAGAGGGCCTCACTAAGTAGCTGAGGCTGGCTGCGAACCTGCGATCCTCCTGTCTCAGCCTCCCAAGTACTGGGATGACAAGTGTGCGCCACTACGCCTAGCCAAGTACTGGGATTACAAGCGTGTGCCACCATGCCTGGCTTCCCAGCCCTTTTTAAAAAACTGTCTCACTCATTGCAAAGGCTGTCCTTGAACCTGAGATCATCCGGTCTCAGCATCCCAAGTACTAGGATTATAGGCGTGTGCCACCATGCCTGGCTATTTTATTTTATTAGTACTAGAGATAGAACCCAGAGGCATTCTACCTCCAAGCTACACCCATCCCTTTTTATTTTTTATTTTGAAACAAGGTCTTGCTAAGTTGCTGAGATTGGCTTCGAACCTGCAATCCTCCTGTCTCAGCCTCTTGAGTAGGTGGGATGACAGGCCTGAGCCACCATGCCTGGCTTGGTTTTCTTTCTTTCTCCCTTTCTGTCCCAGCTTTTCTCCATCTTTCCCCAAATCCCTTCTCTTCCTGGCCAGGTTTCCAGCAGACCTGCCCAGGCCTGGAGCACAGGGAAAGTGTGGGAATCGGGTACAGGGTCTGTGTCCCTCACGGAAGCCAGCCAGGCCTGGAATCCTTCATGCCTTGGTGTCCCTGACCACCTTCCTGGGGGGTCCCCCTTGCCCCAGCAAGAAGCTGAGGGCTGGACACTTGAGTTGACATATTGGATACAGGGTACTTGAGCTTTGTCACAGTGTCTTTTGATCTGTCACTTCTGAGGTTTGCAAACAGGTGGGCCCCATGGAATGCAATAGAAAAGCCAAGGCTCAGAGGGGACACTGGGCTGCCACCCTCCCTCAGTCCCCAAGACCTTCCCCAGCCTTGCCGCCAGCCCAATCTTCACCGAGATAGGTTTCTGGGGTCCCCCAGTCCCAGCCCCACACACTGCCTTGTCTCCACTCACAGTCAATGCCTGCAACACCCCGCCACCCGCAGTCTGTCGCATGGTGACAGCTTGTCACAGGCACCGCCGCACACCGGCACAATCTGTCCTCCACGCACAGTCTCACACACAACCTGTCACACACACACGCGCGCGCGCACACACACACACACACACACACACACACACACACACAGCAACACAGTCGCACACACAGCCAGCCTCACGCGATCACACCAAGCGTCACAGCTTGTCACAGCCATAGATTCCTCACAATAAAAATAACAGCAATTACGCCTGGGCAGGGGGTGGGCAGGAGTGTGGGCATCCATGACCTCCTGTGACCCTCTCTGCACGAGCCGAGTATGAGTAACCCTGTTTTACAGATGAGAAAACAGAGGCCACAAGGTCAAGTGCCAAGGTCACAGGGCTAGAAGTGGGGTGGCTGGAATTAGTCAGCCAGGTGCTCTAGGCGGTGTTCAAGACTGAAACAGCATCCTCCACCTTTGTGTGTGTGTGTGTGGTACTGGGGGTTGAATCCAGGGGCATTCTACCTTTGAGCTACACCCCCAGTCCTATTTTATTTTTATTTTGAAACAGGGTCTCTCTAGGTTGATGAGAATCTCAATCCTTGCTGAGGCTGTCCTCAAACCTTCGATCCTCCTGTCTCAGCCTCCCATGTACTGGAATTACAAGTGTGCAACATCACGCCTGGCTTCACTCCACCTTTTTGACCTCATCCTGTTCACCCCAGGTGCCACCTTCTAGCTCTCCTCATGGGAATTCCATTCCCATTCCCAAGGGGGGTGGGGGGGGAACTGAGGTTCTAAGCAGCCCAGGCCCCCAAACAGGGGCCTGTCAGCTCCCTACTTAAGGTGCCCAGATTGTCCTTGACCTGGGAAAATTAAGCTAAGGCCTCCACCTCAAATGGGGTGCTGCTGGGCATTTAAAAAACCACTGGGAGCCGGGTGCAGTGGCACACATCTGTAATCCCAATACTTGGGAGACTGAGACAGGAGGATCGCAGGTTCAAGGCCAGCCTCAGCAACTTAGCCAGACCCTCAGCAACTCAGTAAGACCCTGTTTCAAAATAAAAAATAGAAAGGGCTAGAGGCGTAGGTAGAATGCCTCTAGGTCCAATCCCCAGTACCACCAAAAACAAAACAAAACAACAACAAAAAAAACCCACTGGGCAGCACGGGTGCTGTCTGAGGGGGTGCTATCTGTGCAATGGGCATCAGGTTTGAGGATGTGATGTGTGGGTGTCCTTGGTGAAGCTGGGGTCTCCATGTGGTCTATGCTCCTGTGGGGATTCTGAGTAGACTGGGGCGGGAGTCCTGGAAAGCAGAGAAATCTCTGGACTTCAAGCCTAGCCCTGTCGATACCGGTGGAGTGACTGTTGTGGGCTCCTGGGCCTCCCAAGCTAGGCCCTGGGGCATCCGCACCCCTATCCCTGCTAGCCCTTCCAGTTCTAGGGCGCTTCTTCCTCCTCCTCCTCAGCCTGCCTTCCCTAGCTTTCCCCTTCTTTGTTCCACTCCGCCTGCTCCCCGGGGCTTCCCCCATTAGAGCTGCCTCGGCCAAAACCAACAAGGCTCCAACGACATCCCGCCGAGGCCCGCCGGGCTGCCGGCCCGCCGGCCCTTCCCCTTGGCCCACTCGGGGCCCCAGATCCCGGCTCGGCTGGGTCCCGACGGCGGCGGCTGGGGCGTACGTGGCCGCTGCTAGAGCGCACGGAAGCACAGACACAGCCCTGCGCAGCGGTCTGATGAAGGACCCGGGCGGCGGGCGGACACAGACCCGGGTACGACACCCCAGTGGGCATTCGGGAGCGCGTACGCACATAAGCGCTCTCCCGCACTGTCCGTCGCTTCAAAAGGTGTCCGGAGCATGCCCTTGCCGCGCGCCTTTGACCCGGATTCCAAGCTAATCCGCACACCCAGGCCTGACACCCCAAGAAGCCGCAGGGCGTGCACATGCCCATAAACACGCCCTTGTCCAGCCCCGGTGGGGGTTCGGGACACATGCTTTGCAATCCACTGCTCGCGCCCGCCCGGATGAGGGTTGCGCCCGGATGAGGGTCGCGAGCACAGATACCGCCCTGCATCTCATTGGGGTTTCCTGGCTCAGGTGGGACCGTGAGCTCGCAAGAGCCACTGGTGCCCAGGCATGTGGCTCCAGGCCCACGCGGGCACGCACCTCTCCCTGCACACGCGTGTGTTGCACGTGAGCCGCACACCTGCCCTGCCAGGCCGCCCGGGGCACCTGGCTCCAAAGCCGGCATTCAGGTTGTTGGGGGAGGTGGCTAGGGGAGGAAGACGAATCCCACCTCTCCCTTTCTCTCCGAACACCCGCCACCCCAAATGTACCTAGGGACACAGGTGAGACGCCCCAGAACTGCTGCTGCCCAGCGACGCCCCTGCATATGCTATATTTATATTTGAAATTTGTACCTTTATATATATATTACATGTAAGAACTGCTCTCCTCGCCCTTCCCCTCCACGTTTGTACTTGGATTTTACCACCCCCACTAGGCTTCATACCACACCCGCAAAACCCATTTCGCCAGGCAGAGGCGGGAGAAACTCCCCCCTCCACTGTGGACATCCCACGTTTTTAAAGGCTGGAGACCCCTTCCTTGAAGGGCCGGACCGCACAGCTGAATCTGCAGCCCTGCGCGAAACACAATCACGGGGGTGGGTGCTGGCGCGAGACGCTGCTTTTTGGTGTGTGTTTGCTATTGCTGCTTAAATTAATCCTGAGTGACGGCCGGGAATTCTCCACAAAGAGGCCATTTAATGCCCCCCCCCCAGACCCAGGCGAAATTTCCACTTGCCTCCTTGAGTTCAGCTTTGCCGCCACTGGGGACTCGGTGCGCCCCCAGCCCTCTTGGGCTTTCGGTTCAGGTGCGCCCAGGCAAGGAAGCAGGTTCCTTGAGCCGCCATGGACCTCAGAAACCAGTGTGGGTGGGTTTTGGAGGGTGGGAGACATCTTAAAATAGAAGCACATGCTGAACTGAACGTGGGGAGGGGTGTCCCAGGCTACCAGAGTGCCCCAGTGTCCAACCATAGCACTTTGGTGTCCTAACCTTGTTGCAGAAAGGTAGATGGTCCTCTGCGTCCCCCCCGGAGAGCTGGGTTGCTTTGCACAGCAACCTGAAGCTCCTTCCCCAGTCCGGATGGGCACAAGGTCGCGTGTCTGTGCATACCCCAGCAGAGACATACCGTCTGGAACCTGTGCTAGCTCCAGCTTGTGCCCCTCAACAGCTGCCCGCCGCCCACAGGCTCCTTTCATCGTAGCCTCCCGGGTGTTTTCTTGGCGCGTGGCATTTCCTGGACCCGCTGCTACAACTGGCTCAAGACTGGGGGAGCACTCGTGGGGCTAGGGCTTGGGGGGGAGGCTTCCCTGGGCCTAGGCAGGAAGAGGGCCCTGTGCTTTCCACTCTGTAGGACTTGGTGGCCGATGGGTCTCCGGTTCTCCATAGCTTGCACTGAGCACCGCGGTGGGAGGGGGCAGCGTAGCCCTGGACAAGACAGAAATCCAGGATCCTGGGGGCACTAGAGGGCTGCGGGGGAGGGGAGGTAAGCACACTGTGTATGCACAGTGGCAAGAAAAAAGGCGGGAAGCGGTGCATCGAGGGCTTGGATGTGGAAAGCTTGTGGTGCACGCTGGAACCCCCCCCCCCGCAAAACCGCTTTTGGAGCAGAGTGGGCAGTACGGACCGCCGACCAAGAGGACTGGTGAAGGGAAACTGAGAGCGAGTGTGAAGGGCAGCGGTGGCCTAGAATGATTCCTTTGCACCAGGTCCCTTCGAGGGTCCCTGTGTCGTACTTTTCCCGGGCCTTTCACTGCGCAGGCGTGTCTCCATCCCTCCGGGGCACGGCCAGACCCATTGCCACGACTCTTCCCCAAAAGTGACTGCGTTGGCTTTGAGGGCCAGCCTGGTTCCCCATTCTGGGGCCAGAAGGGACTCAGATGACGCTGGTTCGGTTCCCAGGCACGCGGGGCGGGACCCAGGGCTGCCCTTGCCTCAGTTTCCTTCTTACTGGGGCATCATGTGCACCAGGGCTTTGGATAGGAATGCAACGTTGGTGACTCCGGTTGTTCTTTGGCTGCTTCGAGGTGTTTGGGGGAGTCAATCCAGAGCTGCTACTCCACTGCTGCCTCCCCCTCTACCCCGGAGCCGCCTCGTTTTGGGGAGTAGCCGCGGGGAAATTTACCAGGGGAGATTTTTTGTTTGTTTGGAGGGTTGGCTGGATTTGGGGGCGTTTGGCCTCCAGTGAGCACGGGAAAGCGATGTGACTAAGTGGCATAAAATGCGCTTCTCTTTCTTTTGCTTTCAGGCCGCCCGCATTGAGCAGCCTCTAAAAACCTTTTTTAAAATGTCCCAAGTCCCTTAGGATCAACACCGACTTGCCTTTGGGGGCTGACTTTATTTTTTGTTTATTTTTGTGGTACTGGGGATTGAACCCAGGAGCATTCTACCTCTGAACTACACTCCCAGCCCTCTTTTTATTTTTTATTTTGAAACAGGGTTTCTTGCGATCTTGCTGAGGCTGTGATCCTCCTGTCTCAGCCTCCCAAGTACTGGGATTACAAGCATTTGCCACCAGGCCCTTGAATTTGGGGCCTTACAGTCTCTCCAACCACGGCTGCCAGCTTCCTGGGCAGGCCTAGGATAGGAAGGAAAAATGGAAAAGAAACGAATGCATCCAGCCGTCGTCGGACTTAGCTGGTGGAGGAGGGAGCGGGTGTCGGAAGGGCCTAAGTCTCTAGAACCTGAGCAGTCTGGGGTTATTCAGAGAGAGTGCCCAGGAGCCTCTGGTCCCCTCAAAATCTGGTGGTAAACTGACTTCTCATCACCCCAATGACTTAAATGCATTTTGATGGTATTAGGGCCATTTGGTTTTCTACGTGCGCATGACTCAGCCCAGCCCAGCTGGACCCAGGGAAGTGACCCTGCACCCTGCACTCAGGACCCAGAGGCACCCATCCCAGCTGCTGATCCCCCATCCCACGCTCCCAGACCACACTTAGTTCCTTTTTCCCTCTTATTATTCCAGTCTTTCCCCCTTCTTTAAAACATTTTTTTAATTTAAAGGAATTTTATTACTTTTTTTCTTTAAAGAATGTGGGACAGAAGCTGAATGATAGAAACAGGCTGTTAAAAAAAAAAGTGGCCAACCTCTCCCGCTTGCTATGGCTGAGTCCCTAGTAGAACTCGGCAAGAGGCACCCAGGGGCTCTGTCACTGAAAAGGCGTTATAGAAACGCAAGGAAT
This sequence comes from Glis glis, assembly GCA_004027185.1. Taxonomy (NCBI): domain Eukaryota; kingdom Metazoa; phylum Chordata; class Mammalia; order Rodentia; family Gliridae; genus Glis; species Glis glis. Next base: position 35,861 of record PVJS01002393.1, on the reverse strand, counting down.
TAAAATGATTTTAATAAAAATCGGGTCTCATTTAGGAGCGCTTCTGCTCTGCCTCCGTTGTCGGAGCCTGGGTTTGCCACTGCAAAGTCTGTAATCAGAGAAAAATACCAGCTTTGTTGAGGGTTAGAATATATCATTGGCTAATGTGTGTGGGTTTTTAAAAAAATAATGCTAAGCATTGGAATAATTAAAGAGTGAGAAATAACTCTTCTCTGTTCGGCATTGTCTTATTTAAAGGCGGAAAGAGCGCTTTTCGGCGGAGCTGGTTGGTTTTAATGCGGGCTTTCCCCCGCTCACCCGCCTTTCCCTTCGCTCCGGTCTGATTCGCAAATCCCCAAACTGGCACAAGCTGGGAAACTTGCGGCCGGCCGCCGCCGTTCTTCTCTCCGAGTTGGAGGCAACCCTCCCCCGCTTCTGGGCCCCGACCCACTGCCTGGTTTGCACTAGAGCGATTTAAAAAAAGAAAAGAAAGGAAGAAAGGAGTCGGGCTCTGGTACCTCGGTGCCAGCCGAGAGGGCGCGTTTCCCAGGCGGCGGACTGGTGGGAGAGTCAAACCCGGGTGTTGGGAAGTGGCCTCATGCTCAGCCCGTAATCCCCCACCATCCAAAAAGGACTAAGTATTTCTGAGGATGGCCCAACTGTAAGGGCTCAGATCCCTAGTCATATTTTAAATTAAGCTGAATAGGTCTCCCCCCTGCCCAGTCCCACATGCATTAAGAAGTGAAGATATGGTCCTGGAGAACGCACCCTGGCAGCCTGTGCCTTTGGCAGGGGAGAAAGCTGCCCAGTTGGGCTGGGCCTGGCATTCAACCCCAGGGCAGTGCCCACAGGGCCTGGATTTGGGGAGGCCCTGGATTCCAGGGCTAGTGACTGGACACTACCTGGGGAGATGTGGGAGCTGGGGAGGGGGCTCCCTACGGGGCCACTGGTGGGCAAGGTGGTTGCCTTGGGCCTCCCCCACCAGGTGTGGGGTGGACTGTTTGGTAGCAAAGGGGGCCTCTAAAGTGCTCTGGGGAGATGGCAGCTCTCTGTGAGACAGGAAAGGGAAAAGTGGGCAAGATGTGGAGGCAGGGCTGGTGCCCACAGGCGCCGGAGACCCGTGCAGTGCCTTGAGCTGCAGAGGGAGGGAGTTATTTATTTGCTTCAGGTGTTTTTAATTAAATGTGTTTCTCTCTTATTTTCTTGGTTATCCAGCGCTTAGACTTTTCAGAAATCCCTTGCATTTTGTCTTTTTACATAAGCAAAAACTTTTTTTTTCTTTTCCTCCTTGGAGAGATATTGTGGGAGGTATTTTGCCTTCAGTGCTTTCTCCATCCTGCTTTTTAAAAATCAATTTTAAAATTATAAAGTAAATTTAGTGCTAGTGAAAGTCGGAGTGGGGGAGCCAGCTGGGGCTAGAGCCAGGGAAAGAGGAAGGGTTGGCCCAGGACCCCCGGACGGACGCCCAGGCCAAGCCTTGGCTGCTCACTTCTTCCTCTGCCCCCTTTCTCTCTAAGCACCCTCTTCCCTTCACCTCCTTGCGGATCTGGTGGACTGGGACAGGGTAGTCTGTCCTGATGGTCACTTTCCCTCCTGACCTAAATACCGAGGCCCCTAGTCCTGTCTTTGGGTAGGGTGCAGGGAAGGGGCCTTGGTCCCCTCAGTCGCTAAAGCTGTTTGGCTTTCGGCTCCCTGGGTCCTGTGTGTCCCCTACACATGCCTTGCTAGTCTGCTAAACCCTCTGCACAATTGGTTGTCCTGTTGATGGGATCCAAGTTGGGCAGGCACTGAGAAAGAGAGACACACACAAACCCTCTGCAGCCGAGGGTGAGGGGGGCTTCTATCCCGCCCCCCCATGTCTAGTAGCACGCACCACTATATAACACTATATAACACCCCGTATGCACATAGGTGTTCACGTTTGACGCTTCTGGCATCCGACAGACAGTATTTTGAAGGCATATACATGATAGGAACTCTGTAGCTTAAAAAATGCAAGGCCTGTTTTGTTGTACTGAATATGTTTATTTCTTAATCTGGGTGGAGTAACATGGGTGTGTTCTCTTTGTGGAAATGTATCAAGAGACGCACTGACAAAGTGTGTACTCTTCTTTTTACACATGCCATGCTTCTGTTAAAAAGTTTATCTAAAAAAAAAAAGGAAGCCCTAGCCTCAGAGGTAGAGGAAAGGCCGTGTGCGTTGCAAAATAACAATAAAAAAATGTCCTCCAGCCTGCTTTGCTCAGTACTCCCTACTAGGAATAGTGGGAAGGCTTGTAAAAATTAGTGGGCTGATAAAAAAAGCTCACAGGCGTGTGGTTCACGAGGCTTTCTGACCTGTCTACATGTGCGGAAGGCCTAAAAACCACTTACAGACTGAGGTATAAATGCAGGATTTTTAACATCTCAGGACCAAAGGATAAGAAGTGGTAAAGAGTAACTTACTTGCCAATTACATTTTGCTGTCAACATCTGGAAAGCAACATTGCAGCTGTTCTCCCTGCCCCCATTGCCACCTCTTCTTTTTGGCATGTTTTAATTTTTTGTATGCTCGCCATTCCATACTTCAGTTTTTCTGCACTGCTAAAACATCTTCACGGCTCTGTTCAAATTGAGTTGTTGGGTTTGGACCTTCTTTGGAAAAAAAGTATATATTTTATAATCTGTATAATTTTGAGACTGGTTTATTTGAACCCAGCTGAGAGAGCCCTTGATAATCCCCTCCCTGGGAAGCCACTCGGCGGCCCTCGCCCAGCTCCCTCTTCTTGCCTCTGCTCCTCCGGGCAGGTACCCGGCAGCGTCGCCCTCCACGGCCCTTCTGTGGTGTTTTTGTTTTCTCTTCGCCCCCCAAAAATATTTGAACCAAAAAGCCTCTCTTTTTTTTCCTCCACCCACAGCAAACTGAAAGGGCTAGTGAACCGTGATTCAACAGAGCAAGGACGCCTCTTTTCTTCCTTAGCATTAATTAACTCAAGTTCGTTAGGACGTTGGGTCTGTCGCCCACAGTTTTCTCTTGTGTGTGCTGAATCGGGTCATAGAGGGAGACTTCCCCGTGCAAACAGTTTGTGTTGGAGCTGGAGGACGCCGAGGGGGAGAGAGGGTGAGAAAGAAAGGGAGCCGGGAGCTCCGGAGATCGGCTGAGGGGTGGGCACGGCCGGCTGAGCTCCTCCAGGCACCCGGTGCCAGCCTCCGCGGGGGCCAGACACTGGGGAAAGGAGGATTCTCGGGTTTCCTTGGCAGTGATCCTGATAATGAAATAACTGGGGGAGCAACACGTTTCGAGGGATTGAAAAGTGTCCTTCCGGCTCGGAAAATTGTATATTTTGGGGAAGCATGCAGCTCTTGCTTGGACTAGAACAGCGCACCTTTCTCAGAACCCCAGAGTGAAAGAGAATCCCAGAGCCCCGGGCTCCGCCTGTTGCTGCTGTAACTGCAAGAAAGAGGCTTCTCAGGACCCGGCGGTGCAGGGGGCTCCCAGAAACCCTTCCTCTCTCCCGGCCTCTCTCTGTGTGGCAGGGGAAACAGATCATTGGGCAAATCCAGGGGACTTTGGGACAGATCCTGATGAGCTCTTGTAGAGAGGGGCCTGGGAAGGTCACCACCTTTTAGATTTTGTCACCATTGTGATCCCCTGAGCCTTATTGGAGCCCCTGAAGAAGAGGATTTGCTGCCAGGGCCTGGCGCAGTTGGCTTTGCACCTTACCTTTCGCTCTGGTCTCCTCTCTCGTGTGCTGTGCTTGCTGGTCTTTCCTTCCCTTGCCTTTGGTCAGTTTTTCAGTTTTTTTTTTTGTTTTTGTTTTTTTTTTTTAGAGAAAGTTGTGAAGCTGGCCCGCGTGGGCGGGGGTGTTTCTCCCTCTTCCCAGGCCCTGGGCCACCATGGACACTTTGCAGGCCAACTAGGTGGGTGAGACTCAACACCACCCTTGCCCCTGAAGTCCTTGGCTGTCACCCATTGTAGGCTCTCAGCTGGAGGAGAGGGTCTGGCCTTCCTGGCTTTTACTTGTATTTGGTGACACAAGGAAGTTTCAAGCTAAATAATGAATTAAAGAGTAGGGGTTTTGTTTCCCATTCCCCATAGAGGACAAGATGAAAGTAAACAATTTCCAGTGGCACTAGAGAGAATGGATTGTCTCCCCTGATGCCCCTGTTCCTACCCCTGGCTTGGTCCGTGCCAAGAGGGTGAGGGGAGATGTGCCTGGAGCAGGGGGCCTTGGGAGCCAGAACAAGGCTGCGTGTTGGCCCGGTCCCAGGCCACGGCTCCTGGTTTGTAGTCAGGAGGAGAAAAGGCAAGGAAAGGGGGGGTTTATAGGGGAGACATGTGCGGCCTGGTTCTGAGAAAGGCCCCAAGCTAGACCCAGCACAGGGGCATGGGGCAGATCTGTCCAGCCAGCCAGAGGAGGCTCTCCCAAGGAACTGTGTGGTTGCCTTTCTCAAGCTGAGCCGAAGGAAACAGGCCCAAGTCAGCCAAAAACCCGCTTTGTCCAAATTATCTGAGCCTCCTCCTTGCAAAGTGCATTTTCCGGTTTCCATTCCTGGCGTCTCCAGACTCTTGGCTGGTTTCACTCTGGCTGCAGCGCCCCTTCCCACAGGCCCCCCAGAGAAGGGAGGCCCCACCCACCCCTAGGATAAGCGCTGGTCCCTACCTTTCCTTGCCTGGGGCTGCCGGTGCGCTGTTCCCTTCTCTGCCCAGAGCCTGGCCGTTGCCTTCTTGTGGCTTTCCACAGGCAGCGTTCTTGGGACGAGAGGGAGAGACCTCAGGGGATATGAAGCTGGCCTCCTTCGGTTCAGACCAATGCTGAATTATAAAATGCCAGGAACTGGGCAAACTAATGGGATCTCTATTTGTGGCCTTTTTTTTTTTTTTGTACTGGGGATTGAGCCTTGGGGCATTCTACCTCCAACCTTACCCCCAGCCCTATTTTATTTTTATTTGGAAACAGGGTCTCGCTAGGCTGATGAGAGTTTCACTACTTGCTGAGGCTGTCCTAGAACCTGTGATCCTCCTGTCTTAGCCTCCCAAGTATTAGTTTTATAGGTGTACACCACCATGCCCAGCTTATTTGTGGCCTTTAAAAAATTCCTTGCATCTTTTCTCACTCAGTCTGCAGCTATGCAATAGTAAAATGAATACTGGGACCTCTGGTAATTTTTTATGTATGTTTGTTTTCTCAGATGTTTGCACTAACTGTATAGTTATACAAATCAGTTGGGCCTACCTGTCCAGGAACTGAAAGAATAAACCCTGGGCCCTAAAGCCAGCAGATTGTGGACAAATAGAATTTTAAAATAGATATATAAAAGAGGCCTCCTAACAGTGACCCAGACTTAAGAGATGCAACTTCTCCTGCTTCTAAATGCTTCACTATTGGCAGGTACCAGCCAGTTGAAAAACCTTTCTCAGGCTGGGGAAATTATTTTGTTTCCTCAAAGATTTTTTTTTTTTTTTTTTTTGGTACTGGGGATTGAACCCAGGGACATTCTATCTCCGGGCTACACCCCCCAGCCCTGTTTTATTTCTTATTTGGAAACAGGGTCTCTGGCTAAGTTGATGAGAGTCTCACTAAGTTGCTGAGGCTGTCATTGAAACTGAAATCTCCAGTCTCTGCTTCCCAAGTACTGGGATTACAGGTGTGCACCACCGTGCCTGGCTCCTGGAAGAATTTTTAATATTATATATGTGAGTGAGGTACTGTACCTGTTTTCCCTCAAACAATCTACCAGGCCTCAGTTGACAGGACTATGTTTTGTGGCCTTTTTGAAAACCATACATTTCACTTTTTTTTTTTTTTTTTGCGGTAGTGGGGATTGAACCCAGGGGCATTTTACCTCTGAGCTACACCCCCAGCCCTATTTTTTATTCTTTATTTTGAAACAGGGTGTCACTAAGTTGCAAGGACCTCACTAAGTAGCTGAGGCTGGCCAGGAAGAACCTGTGAACCTCCTGTCTCAGCCTCCCCAGTACTGGGATAACAAGGGTGCACCACCACACCCGGCTACATTTCACTTTTTCACCATTAGAATGGGTCATTTTCTTTCCTTCCTCTCTCTCTCTTTCTTTCTTTCGATTGAACACAGAGGCATTCTACCTCTGATCTACACCCCAACCCTATTTTATTTTCTATTTTGAGACAGCATCTCCCCAAGTTGCTGAGGGCCTTGCTGAGTTGCTGAGGCTGCTGGCTTCTAACCTGTGATCCTCCTGTCTCAGCCTCCTAAGTACTGGGATAACAGGCTGTATGTGCTGCCATACCCGCTGGTTTTTCTTTTTTTCCTCCTGTCCCAGAGCCTTCTGCTATCTTTTCTCCTGCTTATTTTCCCTTCTCTGCTACATTATCTTTGTCCTCTCTCTTTTTTGTAGCTTTGGGCCCAACTTGGTCCTCTATCTCCAGGTTTGCCTTTCACCTCTTTCCCTCTCCATATTTTTCTTTCCCTGTGGCTTGCTTGTTTTTTTTTTTTGGGGGGGGTGTACAATTCTCTTTGGGATGGCTGAAACCTGAATGGGTATTTATTTGAGACATGTTTCAGTGAAAACTGTTGCTTTTTTAAGCCAAATTCTATATTCTCAACAATAAAAGAGGGAGGCCTTTCTTTTACAAAGGCAGAAAATTTCTTTTTCCAAACCCCAAAGCCCCGTGGATTTCTTTTTTCTCTTTTCTTTTCTTTCTTTTTTCTTTTTCTTTTTTTTTTTTTGCAGTACTGGGGATTGAACCCAGGGGCATTCTACCTCCGAGCTACACCCCAGCCCTATTTTTTTATTCTTTATTTTGAAACAGGGTCTCACTAAGTTGTGGAGGGCCTCACTAAGTAGCTGAGACTGGCCGAGAACCTGCAATCCTCCTGTCTCAGCCTCCCAAGTACTGGGATTAAAAATGTGCAGTGCCACCAAGCCCGGCACCCAGTGGATTTCAAAAGTTGGATTCTTGGCTCTCTGATTTTTCTTTCAAATGGGGAAAGTACCTTCTCCCCCACCCCATTTTCTGCTTTCCCTTTATCTCTCTTTCCCTGATTGTCTTTAATTTCCCTTTTTTCTCGTTCTTAGGTTCATCACTGGCTTCCTTTGCCCTCTTCCTTCCTTTCACTTGCTCACTCGCTCCCTGTCCCGGTCCCTTTCCCTTCCCTCCCCTCACAGTGGCCTGCCCGCCCCCTGGCTTCCTCAAACCCTTCTTCTGCCTGGAGAAGCCTTGGGTTTCTGAGGTTTTTCTGGCTTGGGTCTGGTCCTGTGTGCGGTGTGAAGAGTGCTCAGATCTTCTGAAGGGGAGAGAGGGGAGAAAGGAAGCAGGCTGGTGCAGGACAGGTAATCTTCCTATAGGAACATAGACTCCTAGTGAAAGGGGGACTGTCCCCTTTGGTCTGGGGCTCCTAAGGGATGTGTTTGGGCTGCAGGGCAGAAAGGGGCTTTGGATGGTGGTGGGGGTTATGCTTGAAGTTCTAATGGAACCTGAGCGACTCTAAAGAAAGGTATCGGTCTCCCCTCCCTTCCCAGCATTCGGAACTTCCCAGTCCCCTCTTCCAGTATGGCCTCACCTTGGGAGCCAGCAGCCCTTGCAAGGATGGAGCGGGAGAGAGACCTGCCTGGGAATCCTTCACCTATCTTCAAAGTTTTTGCTGTTGGGTAGAGGACCGCTGAGGACCGTTCTCCCTTGGAGCAGGGCTCAGCACGGGTCTCTCAGACTGAGCTGACATTCTGGGTTCCTCCTCAGGCATTTCCCTGTCAATCCTTGGACCTTTGACCTTGCTTTCTCCCTCCCTTCCAGAGTGAATCCCACACCCTATCCTGTTTTTCTAATTTCCACGGCTCCTTCCACGGCTATCTCCCAGCTGTGGGAATGTCCCCCATCACCCCCTGCTGGCCCTGGACCCGGCTGTACCACCGGATTCAGATGCAACCCAGATGGAGCACATCTCCACGCTGCACCGTGGTCTGTGAAAAGGAACAAGCCAGGATTCGCCAGGCGGCTCCCGTTGGCCATTTTCCGTTTGGTGTCTAATATTTAGCATAATCAGAATACCAGAAAAAAACATCCCCGTGCCAAACACAAACTCACTGGCAGTTTTTACGGCCTCGTCTTTGACTTTAAAAAGTAAAACTGCTTCCTCAAGGTGGATGGGCAGCGGTTGGTACCTTACGCCACCCGCTGAGCGAACGTGTTTGGCTGGTTGGACCAAAGCTGGTTATTAACAGGACGTGAATTATTGAACACCACCCTGGGGCCCGGTGGTGGCGATGGCACCTGCCTCCGGTGTGTCACCTCTAACTGTTTCTCTTGGGGGTCAGCTGGCTTCACTAGAGCTGGCCATTGGGGTCTCATGGCCCCAGGTGCTGAGTGGCACCTCTCCCTTTATCGGGATTCAGTGCCAACCCAGGCCTGGGGGTTTTGTTTTGGAACACCCCAGGCACTCTTCCGGGAACCTTTGAGACAAACAGAAAGGCCACAGAATGCAGGGAAGACGGGGAAGAAAGGGGCAGTGACCTTTCTTCCTTTGCCAGCGGAGGCCTGAGCCTGGGGAGAGGGAAGCTGGAGGGATGGATGGCGCTTTCCTGGCTGGTGTTAATGTCCTTCCTCCTCTGCTTTCCCTTTCCTGACTCCTCCTTACCGCTTTTTTTCTTTCTTGGTGCTGGGGTGGAACCCAGGGGCGTTCTACCTCTGAGCTACACTCCCAGTCCTATTTTATTTTTTATTTGGAAACAGGGTTTCACTAAGTTTCTGAGGCTGGCCTTGAACCTGTGATCCTATCTTAGCCTCCCAAGCACTGGGATTACAGACTTGCACCACCAAGCCTGCCTTCCTTACCGCTTTTTAAGGTCTAAGGCGAGTCTGCTTCTTAGCCCTTACTGGGGAGATCCCCAAGGAGGTGGGACTTGCCTGTCTCCCAGTGCTTAATGCTTACCCTTCCTGTTGCTAGGAGGAAGGCCTCAAGCTGGGGACCAAGAGTAGAGGCTCCCCAGGCTAGTCTCTTCTCTGACTCCACTTCTCCAGGGTTCCCCAGTTTTCCTGATGGACCCTTTGCTTTCTACTTCCTCCAGTCCTCTCTCAGCTCTCTCCCTTTCCTTTGGGTTTCTTATTTTATGCTTCGGGCACCTCTCGTACTTTATTTGGGTCCTTTTGGTAGGAATTGACTTGGGGTGGGGGTAGGTAAGAAGACCAACCTGGGGTCAAGTGGCCAGGGCAAATCGGGAGGAAGGGAAGGCGGCAGGGTTGTGGAGGGGCTGGCGTGAGGCCTGGGTGAGGTGGGTGCCTCTGTTCAGAGCTAGTGTCCGTCTTTCTGCCTTTGTCCCTCCCCCCAGGAGGGGGGCTGGCTGTTGTGTTTGTGGCTGCGTGTAGTGCTTGTCAGCGGAGTGCTGTGACAGGCTATTTTAATAAACTGTTGCCGTTTCCCGAGCCGAGCCGCACTGCCTTGGCATCCCTCGTCACCACTAATGGAGCGTGCGTGGCTGGGTGTGGGCCGAGGAAGGCTGCCGAGCTCGCGCGCTGGGGGGGTGGTTACAGGCGCAGGGTGCCCCCCCACGTCTGGGAGTGCTCCTGTGTGTCCAGCGAGAGCCGCCAGACTTGGGGGGACCAGGAGGGTGGCACGCCCTGGGCACAGGGTCCTTGCCTGGGAAGTGGGGCTGGCCTGGGCACTTTCCGGGCTCTTTCTTCTTATTTCTATTCATAGCACCGCAGGCTCGTGTGTTTGGCGGCAGCAGGGGGGTGTGGGGGGGAGAAAAACCTTCCACTCGCCCCTGTGTACTCCATAAATAAAAAGAAAGAAAGAAAAAAAAAGAACTAGAACCAGAAAAAGAGAGAGTGTGCAGGCCAGAGAGAAAGACTGAAACCAAAACAGAGAAGGCGCAGCTGCGTTCCCTAAGGCCTTCTGGGGCTCCCGCCCGCCAGCCCGCCCGGAGTCAGGCCTTTATTTATTTTTCTGGCTTAAAAAAAAGATTCTGCGTCTTCCTCATCCCAGTTTCTCCCCCCCCCACCACCACCCCCAAATTTGCTGGGTGACCACTGCCAAATGGGCCCGAATGGAAGCCTGGAATGAAAAATTCATAACTGCTGGACTTTGCTTGTTCATTAGAGGTGAACTTGTCGATCGGGCAAATTGTTTTTTGGTCTCCAACTGCCGGGGGCTCTCCCCACCCTCCCGCTGGCCCGGCTCCCTCCTCCCCTCGGACGCAGCCATTGGCTGCCCGCAGACGTCTCGGTGCCAAATAGGTGGATCCTTCCCTCTCGCGCTCCCTCTTTCTCTCTGCGCCTCTCTCTCTCTCTCTCTCTCTCTCTCTCTCTCTCTCTCTCTCCCCCTCTTCCCCCTCCCTCTCTCCCTTTCTCCCTCTCCCTCCTCCCCTTTTCCTGGCTTGGCACTACCGAATGGATGGGGATTGAGCATGAAAGAGGAGAGAGGGAGTTTGAGAGGGAGAAAAGGAGCAACAAAAAAAACCCGAACCCAACCAGGGCTGGTGCACACGCACACTTGCACGCTCACACCCCCCCCATCCCATCCAGTTCTCCCTGGATCCTGGATCTCTCCCTCCTCCCTTCCTTCCCTCCCTCCCTCGCTCCCTCTCTCTCTTTCGCACGCGTCTGCCAGCAACGGTCTACAGCCGGTCAGAACTCGTCCTCTTCCCCGGGAATCTGCGAGCTCCCCCTTTTCCTCCGATCCAGGCGGGTGGAGGGAGGCGGCTCGAAGTTTACACCCCGGTGCTGCTGCCAAAGCCGAAAGCCTTTTTCTTCAGCTGCCGCTTTTTTTCCCTCCTGGTTTTTGTTTTTGTTTTTGTTTTGCAGGGGGTGCGTGGTGGTGGTGGTGGTGGTGTGTGTGCGGCAGGGGGGAGATGGTGGGAGGCTGGTTCTGATTTTTAAATTTTGCATATTTAAAGAAAACTGGAAGAAGATGCACGGGGGGAAAAATTGAAAAACAAAATTTTTTGTTGGCTTTTGTTTACCTGGCCTGCGTGGTAACCGGCTCACCCCCTCTCTCTGCTTGCTATCCCTCACCTCTCTTTCTTTTGCTCTCTTTCAAAAAAATATTAATTTTCCCCTCTGTGCAATGGAGTGGGGGGGGCAGAGGGGGAAGGGCTTGCAAATCCACCCAAGCCCTGCCCCTATTCCCCAGAACACCAATAATAACCCCCTTTAAAACATTTACCTTCCTCCCTGCTCCTCCCCTCCCCCTCCCCCCACCGCCCCCCAACTCACAACTCTGTTGAGTCCAGAATCTCAGAATCGGGCGTCGGGCTTTGCCGGGTGCTTCAGATCCATGGTAATTATTTATTTTTTCCAGTTTTATTTTTGTAAACAGAAATCAATTATTATTTAAACTTCAAACAAGCCAACAAGCCAAAAAAAAAAAAAGATCCGAGAGAGCCCAGCCCTCTGTCACCTGACTGAGTGGGAAAGAGGGTGAAGGGGGTCGTGGGAGGCTGGGGAAGGGGCCGCCAGACGACCCAGGTAGCTTTTAACCCTAATGTGGTTGAGACAACACCTTCCTGGTGCTAATGAGAAGCATTTTGTTCACGATTACTGGGATTACCATTAGTATCAGTGTCTCTAACAAAGCTGAAATCACATAGTTAGGATTGAGGACTGATTTAAAAAAAAATGCTGGGGCGGATGTTCTGACTGGATCAGGAGAAAAGAAAATGAAAACAGCCTGGGGGACCCAGAGCCGTTTCCTCTTTCCTCGATCACAGGCGTGGATGTCATTTTCTGTTTTCTTGGGGGCAGCCAGAAATCCGGCCAGTATTGGGACAGGTGACTGGAGGCCCCTAGTGCGTGCCCCACAGGTGCATTCCGGGGCCTCATGCAGACAGACACGGCAGGCACTAACACCACAGAACATGGAGATGTCATGGGCGCGACAGAGCCTGGCGCGGATACCAGCAGCATGTGTGTGTGTGTATATGGACGGCAGCGTTGTCTGTGCGCGCGTGAGAGAGAGAGAGAGAGAGAGAGAGAGAGAGAGAGAATAGGTGTGTGGACAGACTCCCGGCGCCTCTGTCTGGCTGCTGAGGCTGAGATGGGAGCAAGTGGCAGTCACTGGCGGTGGCTTCAAACCACACTTTTGTAGAACAATTGCAAGAGAAATTGCTGGGGGGAGGGAGGAGGAGGAGAAGGTGGTTTTCCTGGTGCCCCCCTTCTAACGCTGCTTTTCCCCTTCTCTCTTTCCCCCTCCTCCCGTCCTCCCTCGCCCCGCATGCTCCCGGCTTGCCGCCTGCAGGATGAGTTCCATCCGTTCATCGAGGCGCTGCTGCCTCACGTCCGCGCCTTCTCCTACACCTGGTTCAACCTGCAGGCGCGGAAGCGCAAGTACTTCAAGAAGCACGAGAAGCGGATGTCCAAGGACGAGGAGCGGGCAGTGAAGGACGAGCTGCTGGGCGAGAAGCCCGAGATCAAGCAGAAGTGGGCATCCCGGCTGCTGGCTAAGCTGCGGAAAGACATCCGGCCCGAGTTCCGAGAGGACTTCGTGCTGACCATCACGGGCAAGAAGCCCCCCTGCTGCGTGCTCTCCAACCCCGACCAGAAGGGCAAGATCCGGCGGATTGACTGCCTGCGCCAGGCCGACAAGGTGTGGCGGCTGGACCTGGTCATGGTGATTTTGTTTAAGGGGATCCCCCTGGAAAGTACTGATGGGGAGCGGCTGTACAAGTCGCCCCAGTGCTCAAACCCCGGCCTGTGCGTCCAGCCACACCACATTGGAGTCACAATCAAAGAACTGGATCTTTATCTGGCTTACTTTGTCCACACTCCGGGTAGGTCACTCTTAACCTTCCTTCTCTCCCATTTTATTTGACTCGCTGGCATTTGTTCTGTTGATTGTTCCTCTAAATGATAACAGGGCCGTGGGCCTAACTGGTACGCCAGTCCTACCCTGCCCACCGAGGCCTGCATTGGGTTCCACGCACCTTTTCCCCTTTTCTGTCTCCCCCACCCTCTCCTGTTCTTCCTCCTCTGCTACCTTGCCATGGTACCCGATTTGTGCATCTCCGTCTTTGGAGAACTTAGGGTCTTAGGACTGTGGCCAGGATACCCCTGGAATTATCTACGGTGGTGGTTGGAGTTTGAGACCAACAACAACAAAACCCAAAATCAATTGTGGCTCCTATTTAAAATGACTCAGAAGAAGTACTGGGATTGGGGGCAGGTGCTGGCTTCCCCACCCTGTGGAGGGACTTAATCTCAAGTCCCAGAAAAAGCCGAATTTGGCACAAGCGGGGTGGGAAGCAGTTCGGTGGAGAGGGGCTGCTGAAATTTTTGCACATGAGGCTGAGTGAATAGAGAAAGAGGAGGGAAGGCAAGGCGGCCGTGGGTGGGCAGATTCTGGGGCCCAGATGCCCAGGCAGGAGCTGTTTTGGCTGGGGTTTGGCTGTCCGAGAGAGCGTAAAAGTAATTTGATTTCACAGAGAGAGTGGGAATGAGCAGGAGATGCCCTGAGCTCTCTCCCTTCACCTTGTTTCAGCAGAAGTGGCCAGGCCTAGGATAGATGCCCTGCCAGGAGCCTCTACTGGGGCAGAGAGGCTTTCCTGAGAGGCAGGCCTGGCAGGGAGCTTCTCTGCTATGGAAGAGGTCATAAACAAACAAAAAACAAACACCCCCTATAAGGGCTCCTTCTCCTATGTTCCAGGCGTCCCCTTCTCTTCTTTGCTTTTCCAGCGTGCTCTGTGTTTGGGGTTGGACTGGGTTAGTCCTCCTCCTCCTCCTCTGGTCCTTTTCTTTTTTTTTTCTTACCCTTTCCCTTTTTATAATTTCTTTCCGCTTTTGTTTTCTTACAAATTGAAACAGAGATGGCTGGTTAATTTCTAGCCTCCACTCAGCTACGCCCAATTTACTGCCGCCTTTGAAACCTAAACTCTGTGATTAAGCTATGCAGAAGAGTGTTTACATTATACCCAACCAACTTGTAATGAGAGGGCTACCAAACCTTCCTCTGTGTGTGCATGCGGGTGTGTTGTTCCCTCTCCACCATCCCAGTACTTTTCTTTCCCTCTCATTTGCCTTCTTCCTCTCTTTATGCGAAGGCAAGAGAGTGTGGCTTCACTTCAACTCTGGAAAAAACGGTTCTTTTCTGAGTGTTCCTGTGTCTTCCTTCCTGTTCATTCACAAAGAAAGAAAGAAAGAAAGAAAGAAAGAAAGAAAGAAAGAAGGAAGGAAGGAAGGAAGGAAGGAAGGAAGGAAGGAAGGAAAGAAAGAGAGAGAGAAAGAAGCTCTACTTACAACTGCTGTGGTCACCCTCTTGCCTTTTTGGGAAGTCAGGAGGAATGATGAGGGATCCAGAAATAAAATGGGGGGGGGTTCTTTCAGGAACATAATCTCTCTCTGACCGAGGGTGAGCACTGAGGATCTATGTTGGAGAGCTCTGGGGAGGCAAACATGGCATCCCAGGTCTCTCTTCTTGCTCAATCTCTCTTGTTCTGAGAGGTGGCTTTGGTGACTGGCTAGAGGTGATGAACCCTGCTCCGAACTCTGCCTACTTCTATGGATCTTTCTAGGCCTGCACCTGGCCCTGCACAACCATCGCGTCTCTATATACCAGGGCCAGTTGTCAGTTCGTCCCTCTCCCTTCAGCTTAGGTGTTGTTGTTGCTCACCTCCCTCCCTCCCTCCTTCCCTCCCTTCCTTCCTTCCTTCCTGGAAAAGGGACTAAGGGGGAAAAAGTTGTCTCCTACCCTCTGTCCGCACAGCAAGCCAGAGCAGACAGGTGTGTGCCTCATAAGGTTGGAGCGGCTGCATGGGACCTGGACTTGCCAGTGCATCCGTCAGATAGCTCCCCAAAGGGGATCCTCTGCCTTCCAGTTTTAGAACTTGGAGCCCAAGAACATCTGAAAGGAAAATGAACACTTTCCTTCCTCCCTAGACTGCCTTCCTCTTCTTCCCTTTATCTGGACCTCATTGCCAGGTGCTTCTTTGGCCTCTTATTTTAGGCCAGATTCTTAACTGCTGCCAGTGTGGGGCTAAGGTAGGACAAAGCATGTGTGGTGGTGAAGACCATTTCCTGGCCAGCCTCCTGGCTCCTGGACTGACTGGGCAGGTGTCAGGGGAAGCAGGCTGCCCCCATCCCCCAATGAGATCATTTGTCCAGGAATATGAATGAATTCATATCCCGTCGCATGTAGCCAAGGCCACCTCCATCAGGGCCGAGGCAGGCTTCATGGCAAATGCTGGGTCCAGACCTGAGGACGTGCTTTCTATAATTCAGGCCATAGGCTTTAGAGAGCTTTAATGAATGGGATTTTTCGGGGGGGAATTGCTGGGACTTGAGTGTGCCTCTCTGGGGAAAGTGGGGAGAGCCGGGATGGCTGGAACCACTGGCGGGCATCACTGCTGGCTCCTCCTAGGACTTGGGTCTCTAGTCTGGACATGGCACAGAGCAGGCAGAGATTCTTTCCTGAGCCACCTGGGTTTGCTAGACAATGCCTCCTCCTTGGCCAAGCCACCAAACAGTGTCGGTTCCCTGGCACCATTTTCTCTAAGTCCACCAGACACACTCCGCAGAGACACTCTTGCTCCTTCTTCCCAGTGTAATTAACCAGGACAGGGGCTGGGGTGTCCAGGGCTCAGACAAGACTTGCTTTGGACTCTGAAAGAAATGTTTTTTTTTCTTCCCTTAAAACTGGGCTGGCTGGCTATGGTGACACATGCCTGGAATCCCAGTACTTGGGAAGCTAAGACAGGAGGATAGAAGGATGGCAGGTTTGAGGTCAGCCTTAGCAACTTAGCGAGGCCCTCAGCAACTTAGCGAGACCCTATTTCAAAATAAAAAATAAAATAGGGCTGGGGGGTCTAGCTCAGAGGTAGAACGCCCCTGGGTTCAATTCCCAGTACCAAACAACAATAACAAAACAAACAAAACAACTGGGCTGAAGAGCAGGTTCTGGGCTGGGCTGCCGGTGCTGGTTTGATGACAGTCAACTTGACCTGGTGGTAAGTGTCAGGCCCTGCCATCCTTCACCCCTGGCCCTTGTGGGCCCTTGTTATGTCCCAGAGAAAGCTTCAAGAGATGATGCAGTGGAGCCAGTCATGGTGGTGCACGCACCTGTCATCCCAGTACTTGAGAGGCTGAGACAGGAGGGTCACAGGTTCGAGGCCAGCATTAGCAACTTAGCGAGACCCTATTTCAAAATAAAAAATAAAAAGGGCTGAGCCAGGTGTGGTAGCGCATGCTTGTAATTCCAGTACTTGGGAGGCTGAAACAGGAGAATTGCAGGTCACGGCCAGCCTCAGCTACTTAGTAAAGCCCTCTGCAACTTAGTGAGACCCTGTTTCAAAATAAAGAATAAAAAATAGGGTCAGGGGTGTAGCTTGGAGGTAGAATGCTCCTGGGTTCAATCCCCAGTATTGCAAAAATAAATAAATAAAAAGAGATGATGCGGTTGAGAGGGAATAAAGGACAAGTGTGGCGTCGAGAATTCTACTCTCAGAACATGAGATCCAAAAGGCCTCTGTAAGGCACCTTCTACCAGGAACAAGGAGGAGTCCTGCTGTACATCTGTCTGCATTTAGGGAGGAAGGTTGAGGCCAGGTAGGATCAGAGAGCCCTGCCATGGGGGAGGACCTCCATCCAAAAGGGGTGTTCCAGAGCAGGCTGGCTGGCAGGGAGCAGGCCTAAAGCGGTGCTAGACGACTGCCAAAGCGTCATCAGTGCCCTGAAAGTGAGCTGTGGCCCTCAGACCTTCCCAATACCCAGGCCTCAGTCGTAGGAAGGAAAAAAATCCCAAACTAAGAAAATTCCAAATGGGACTGTCAGCTCCCCCCTCCCCTCATCAGCTCCCTTCCATGGGTTCACAGTGGAAGCCCACAAAATACCAAGTATTGAGGTGGTGGCTTCTTTCTTTCTGTCTTCGGTTTGTTTGGTTTTTTTTTTTTTTGGTACTGGGGTTTGAGCCCAGGGGCATTCTACCTCTGAGCTACACCCCCAACCCTTTTTATTTTTAAACAGTGTCTCGCTAGGTTTCCGAGAGTCTCACTAAGTAGCCGAGGCTGGCGTCAAACCTGTGGTCCTCCTGTCTCAACCTCCCAAGTACTGGGATTATAGGCATGCACCACCACGCCTGGCCGGTGGCTTCTTTCTTTACTGAGCTCCTCCAGGATGGAGAATTTTAAACATTGAGGGGACCCCCAATATATCTGCCACTAGTGCCAGCAGTCACCCACTCGGCTAGTCCCTATCCACCCACTGCCTACCAGGCCTACCAGTGCTGGACTATCTAGAAGAAAACCCAGGGACCATAGCCTTTCACCAGCAAATATTTCTGCACACATCTCCAAAGAAAGGGCTCTCAAAAATCTGAACCAAATACCACTATCCCACCTGAGAAAAACAATCCACAATTTCCTTTCTTTTCTTTCTTTTTTTGTGTGTGGGGCTAATGGGTGGGGATTGAACCCAGGGGCATTCTACTTCTGAGCTACACCCTCAGCCCTTTTTATTTTTTGTTTTGTTTATTTATTTATTTTTGCAGTACCAGGGATTGAACCCAGGGGCGTTCTACCTCTGAGCTACACCCCCGGCCCTATTTTTTATACTTTATTTTGAAACCGGGTCTCACAAAGTTGCGGAGGGCCTCACTAAGTAGCTGAGGCTGGCTGCAAACCCGGATCCTCGAGTCTCTGCCTCCCAAGTACTGGGATTACAAGCATGCACCACTACGCCCGGCGTTTTATTTTTTGTTTTGAAACAGGGTCTCACTAGGTTTCTGAGAGTCTCACTAAGTTGCTGAGGCTGTTGTCAAACCTGTGATTCTCCTGTTTCAGCCTCTCAAGAATTACAGGTGTGCGCCACCATAGTGGGCTTGACAATTTCTTTAGTCTCTTCAGATACCTGGTTAAATGTTTCCCCTTTACTTATTATCACCTAGATATATATATAACCTAGGTGACACATATATATATATGTATATATATATATGTATATATATATATATAACTAGGTAACACACATATGTGTGTGTAAATATATATAAATATTAATAAAAATAAATGTAATTTATACTTATTTATTTATTTATTTATTTATTTTTCTGAGTCAGGATCCAGATGATGTTTCTCATGAACGGTGTTAGCTGGTCCATCTCTAGGTGTTGGTTGTTATTGTCACTGTGGTTGTGGTTGCAATTCTTCTCCTCCTCCTCCTCCTCCTCCTCCTCCCTCTTAGTTTCTTTTCCAGCAGTTTTTGCAGTCATTGTTGTTGAAGGAACCCAGTCTTTTGCCTTTCTCCCCACCTCCAGGTCTTGGGATGGCTGGGCTTGGCCTTACCTGATACAGGAAATGGGTCAGTGCCTGCGGATTTGTCTAAGTGATCTTTTTCAAGTGTGAGATTGCCCTCTGGGTTTGAGCTCAGTGCTCTAGGGCTCGGGCTTGGCAGCGAGTGCTGGTTTTGAGGTCCGAGGGAGTGCTCCTTATCTGCATCCTTCTCCAGTGGTAGAGGGCTTCGCCAGGCTGTGTCTGCCCTGACAAGATGTGGCCAGTGCCAGTGATGCCCACAAGCCTTTGCTGGACTCCTGGCCTGGCTGGTGGCTCCGGTGTGAGTGTCCTTTACCTTGGACCCTGTGCCACCATACCTTTTTTGAGGCCTAGGAATGCTGTGGGTCTGTGTCTTTGAGGCAGCGCCATCTGGTGCCAGGGCAGGAGAAGGCCACAGGGCCTAGGAACCTGATTAGTGAAATTAGCAAAATCTGTGGATTATTTTTTAACCCAACGTAGGATCCCCCTTATCACATCCCGTAAGCAATGTCACTGTTGTTCACCTGTCATCTCTGGTGGCTATACAGTTCTTTTTTTTTTTGTAGTACTGGGGATGGAACACAGGGGCATTCTATATTCTACCTCCAAGTTACACCCCCAGCCCTATTTTTTTAATTTATTTTGAAACAGGGTCTCACTAGGTTGACGAGAGTCTCACTACTTGCTGAGGCTGTTCTCAAACCTGTGATCCTCCTGTCCCAGCCTCCTAAGTACTGGGATTACAGGTGTGCGCCATCACGCCCAACTTGTACAATTCTTCTGCCCATTCAGCTTTCAGAATTAAACCAGCTCCTAGGTGCAGATATTGGCACCCAGCAGGCAAGCCGCACCAGCAGTGTGACTGTTGCGATTTAGTGAGCCTAGCGCATCTCCCGGTCACCTGTACCTATTGATCTCATTTTTGTCTTCAGGGACAACCCAGCTGAAATCTGATTTTTCTGTAACGTGGCAGCCTTTCACCTGAAGGCAGCTCTCATATCTCCTGCTTGTCTCTTTCCCTAGAAGCGGTCTCCTTTCAAATCCCGCCTGCCTCCCACATTCGATGTTGCTCCTGGCCTCGGCCCTCTCCATGCTGGTCACCACCCCCTGGAGGCCCTCTGATGTGTCTTGGTCCCTCTTAAACTGGAGCATTCAAAATTGAATGCAAATTGAACTCCAAACATGATCGGATCCCAGCTGACCACGGTAGCTCCAGAATTTCCAGGGCCTTCTGGCCACATAACGGCGAAATGAAATCGCAGGGCTCCTTGCTCAAAACGACTCAGAATTGCAACTTGACAACAATTAGAGTGCTAAACCAAGCGTGGGATCCGTGTGAACATATAAGTCGCATATCCGTGAGGCCAGCCCAGGCCACCTTTGCTCTGACCTTCTGTATCTACTATTATTATTATTATTATTATTGGTGATACTAGGAACCCAGGGGTGTCCTACTTCTGAGCTACACCCCCAGCCCTTATTATATTTTATTTTAAAACAGGATCTCACAAAGTTGCTGGGGGCCTCACTAAGTTGCCGAGGCTAACGTTGAACTTGCGATCCTCCTATCTCAGCCTCCCAAGTACTGGGATTACAGACATGTTCCATCATGGTTGGCCCTTTTGTGTCTACTGATGAGACTCAGGATGTCCTGGGTGGTGTGGAAGGATGATGAAGCTCAGGCCAGCCTCTCTGGGGGTCTGCAGTGACCCCAAAGAGTACAGAAGAACCACCCTGACCCAGTAGGGTTGGACTTGTTTCTCAGACTACTGTGAGCACCCCATTCCCATGCCCTTTCTTAGCCCAACCAGTCAGGAGCCCCGGCTTCCAGCAGCACTCGGGAGTCTTGCTTTGCTGGCTGAGTTGAAGGCTATAGCACGAGGAAAAGAAAAAAATGATTGCCCTTGTCTGAGCTTGAGCTCAGAACAGGGACTGCAAACGGAGCCAGAGCCGGCTGCACCACCAATCCCATGATTATGGGCATGGTGACCAGCTGTGCTCCATCCCCAGCCCAGAGGAAACGGGCCACTCTGCAGCAGGAGGGCTGGGGGCCAGACATGCAGAAGGACTTCCTGAGGACTTGGTTTACTCTTTGGCACTGCCCAAGGATGAACCGATTTCCTTTATCCACACAGCGCACGCTTTGCAAGCCCACTGTGAACAAGGCCCTGGCCTGAGGTTTCTAGATCTCTAAGAAGGGAAAGCCTATCCTGTGCTGTGGGCTCTGGCCATGATTTCTAGAAAGCTCCATCCTGCAGGCGTGAACCTGCGGGGATCCATGCTGGAGGCCAGGCAAGGCCCTCGGGGCTTCCTGGGGGACGGTTGAGGCAAGTCTCCTGCGGCCCACCCTCCAGGGTTGCTGAGACCCAGAAGGACCCGTGAGGCCAGCGCCACATGCTCCCCTGTTCTGCAGCAGCTGGGCAGGGAGGGGATAGCCAAGTGGCCCCCTTTCTGCCCAGAGAAGCTGGCTGCCTCCCCACCCCTTTTTTTCTTTGCCCTGATCGTCCAGCCCCCCCCCCCAGGAGCTACCACGCTTCAGTTATTCTATCCTTCAGTGTCCGATTCAGAAGTCTTTTCAAAGGCCCCAGCCGTGTCAGCGCGGTGCTCACACAAAAGGCCTCTTTGATTTCTTGTTTGTTTTCATTTGCCAGTGGAGGGGGAGGGGGCCAGAGAGAAAGAGCTTCTGGGTTTTAAAATTTTTTATTTGGGTTGTTTCATTCTCAGAGAAGTTGGCTCCCTGGAACTCCTTTCTGAGTTGGGGGCTCAGGAGGGGGAGGGGTGCCCCCCAGCAAGAGGAGGAGGTGTAGGTAGGGTTTAGGATAAAGTTGTTGACTCACCCTAAAAACATTGATCGTTGATCCGGAGTGCTAGGCCTCCGGTGGGAAGGCCCAGGTCCCAGCCTGCTGCTTGGGCAGAGAAAGGTCTGAAGGGCCTGGCACCCACGACATTCCCCTGCTCCTGTGTCCACAGAGGACTCAGCACGACTGGGAGCTGCGTGCCTGTGGATCCTGACTTTGCCGGTTTTCCTTTATTTGTCCCAGGCTCTGCCGCCCCTGTCTTGGTTGAATGGGAAGGGGGGATCCTTTCAGCAGACACACTTTTTAGAGAAGTGGGGCTCCCTACTCTACATCAGGGACTGATGTGCAGGTGCTGGGAGTCTACTGAGCGGCCAGGCATTTTCCCAGGAATGGTGCCCAGAGACCCCTGGTTCAGAGTGTAGGACTCTGAAGGCAGGTGGGCACTGCAAAAGCCCCATGAATAGCAAGTGGAGGCTGGCGGGGGACGGGGAGGGGCAGCTTCACCCCAGGTTTGGGATGAGAGGCCCCTGGCCCAGCGCCTGTAGAATGATCCCAGCCGCACCAGAAAGAAGGGGCGCTGCCTGCTGCAGGGAGGCCAGATTGTCGGGACTTGGGGAGACAGTGACAGAGACCGAGGCTTGGGCAGGTGGTCACGGGCATCAGTGACGGGGACGTGTGCCCACTGGGTGAGGGGGGGCTCTGTAGGGCCCGGTTGGCAGACGGGAGGAGGAGGCTGAGGGGCTGAGAGATAGATAAATATAGCTGATGGCATTTCTGATGATAGGTTTTTCTTGGCACCGAGGGCACCGTGGAAAACAGCACGACAAACGCCCAGCCCCGCAGGCCGCCGCCGCCATTTTAAGCATGTTTGAGTCGAAGGGTTGTTGGCGTTAGGACAGGGTCCCAGAAGGCGGGGTGGGGGGGCTGGGGTGAGGACATTTGGCTGGACCAGGCTTCCCGCCCCACTCCTCCCCCCACCCCCACCCGCCCCATGCTTGGGTTCTTTATTTTGTCTGTATGGATACTTCTGCCCCCCCCCCAATTTAACAATTATATTTTGGGCCATGCATGTTGGCACATGCCTAGAATCCCAGTACTTGAGAGGCTGAGACAGAAGGATCCTAGGTTCAAGGCCAGCCTCTGTAACTTAGCAAGGCCCTCAGCAACTTATTGAGACCCCGTTTCAAAACAAAAAAATAAAAAAAGGCTGAGAGTGTAGCTCAGAGGTAAAATGCCTCAGGGTTTAATCCCCAGTACCATACAAAAATTATATTTTGGGGTTGCCCTCTTCCAAGTGACTTGTCCCCCACCAGCTGCCATGGCCTATGTAGGGAGTATCCTGTCTTTTCTGCCCATTTTTGATGTCTTGGCTTTGACATGGCACACCACTTGCCAGCCTAGGGTCAGGGCCTCCATTTGCTGTTATTTGGAGGATACCCAGTAACTTACGGGGCACCTGAGCCAGGCGTGTTGGTGCACACCTGTAATCCCAGTACTTGGGAGGCTGAGACAGTAGGGTCACAGGTTGGAGACCAGACTCAGCAACTTAGCGAGACTCTCAGCAACCTAGTGAGACCCTGTTTCAAAGCAAAAAAATAAAAAGGGCTGGGGGCATAGCTCAAAGACAGAGTGACCCTGGGTTCAATCCCTAACACCAAAAAAAAAAAAAAAAAAAAA
>PVJS01002393.1:0-13117 GCA_004027185.1 Glis glis | reverse complement strand
AATAAAATAGGGCTGGGGATGTAGCTCAGGGGTAGAGCACCCTTGGGTTTTATCCTTAGTACCAAAAAAAAAAAAAAAAGGAGTGGGTACCTGTCTGTCCAGGCTCTCAACAACGGAGGAAGGGAGCTGGTCCCTGCTTCGAGGACCCGCTGTGCCTTAGTACCCAGCTAAGCCCTCTTCATGTATTAACTCCTTGAATTCTTGGGCAGATTCTGGTTTTAAACCCCTGCTCCCCGCTGGGTATGCATGTGCTCAGGTGACGTGCAAGGGTCTCTGTATGAAGTGGGGAATCAGCACACCAGACCCAGGGCCCAGGGCAGCTTTCTGGAAGACAACCTGCCTGACCTGAACCTTGACCCGGGCAGGTAGAACACGCAGACACCTGAAAGACAGCAAGGAATTAGCTCATTTTTGTCAGCTGACTGAGCCTTTTCAACCTGCAGGAGCCGATTTCCTCTTCACAATGGCTGAGCTATACTGGCAGGGCAGGTATTATTGTATATCTACTGTATGGAGGAGAGAACCAAAGCGCGGAGGTGTCAGGAGACTTGGGTCCCAACATGAGTTTCCTGCAGAATGGGCTGGGACCCCAGGTCCCTGGTCATTGAGCATCTTGGTCTCAGGGCCTCTCAGCTCCTTGAACTTTTCTGAGATGACTAGTGCCTTGGTGGAGTCACAGGGGATACGTCCTTCTGGGTCTCTATGGGAGCCAGTTCCATCTCTATGGTCTCTGTCCGTCTAGGAGGAGGGACTAGAGCCTGGTTTGTGGCTCTACTTAAGGGCTCCACCAGCTTCTGAGCATGTGGGCTATAGGAACAGAGAGCAGGCACCTGCTCCTCCATATCAGCCTCCCTGCCTCACTCCTGGGCTCACAGCTCCCTGCTTGTGACCTGGAGAGGCAGCACAGATTCCTAGCTGGGGGCCAGGGCTAGGCTGTCTGGACACTCCCACCCTGCTGGGGCCAGCTCAGCTTCTTATCTCACCTCCCTGGAGCTCCGGGAAAGACCTGCAGGACCCCAACCCAACCCAAGGCGCAGGCAGAGCAGGCCAGGAGTCCAGGCCCAGGGCCAGGCAGGCTCTGCTGGATTTGGGGATCTCTCATCCTTGTTCTGGAAGTCTGTTCGGAATCAGTTTAAAATACAAATGAATGTAGTTACCCTAATTGACCAGATGATTGCTGGACATTTTGCAGGACTCTGTGATTCATGACCTTTTATACTGCACATATAGCCTTTCCCCTCCTCTTCCTCCTCCTCCTCCTCCTCCTCCTCCTCCTCCTCCTCTTCCTTCTGTTTTTGTGGTACTAGGGATTGAACCCAGGGGCATTCTACCTCTGAGCTATATCCCCAGACCTTTTTATTTTTTGTTTTGAAACAGGATCTTTAGGTTCCTGAGTCTTGCTGTGTTGCTGAGGCTGGCCTCAAACCTGCAATCCTCCTGTCTCAGCCTCCTACAGTTCTCATCTGGCTTTCTTTTTGTTTGAGGTGCTGGGGATCAAATTCAGGGTTCCACACATTCTAGACAAGCTCTCTACCTCTGAGCTACACCCCCTGGCTCCCTTCCTTAGTTATGAAAATTCTGAGATTGATAAGTGAAAATTCTCCCAACACACCAAGGGCTGGGTGGTGCAAGAGTCTGGTCACAACTGAGATTTTCCTCTGCTTCCAGGCTAATAAGACAGGGCCTTACCTCTCACCGTTGGTACCCGCTCCCCTAGAGTGGGACTTCCTCACCATGCTGGATTGTTCTGCGTCACAGGAGGCCATCATGGGCATCTAGGGTCAGCAGCATCTCTGGCCTCCACCTACTAGATGCCAGTTTTACCTCCTTCCTCCAGGTGTGATGACCAAAAACATCTCTGGGTATTTCCTGTGTCCTCTGGGGACAGAATCACCCCCAACTGAGACCCTCTGGCCTGGAAGAAGCCAGGATCCAGACAGAAGGCCACCTGCATTTATTTACATTTTGCTTCTCTTCCAGCTTAGAGCCTCATTACCTTTTCTTGCATAGAGACTAAACCTCTGAGCCCTGGCTGTTCGCCTGCATGTCCTGTGCCATTTCCCCTGATTTGGAAAGCAGAACCCTGGGCCAAAGCAGTGTGGGGACTCGGGATACAGCCTGCGTTCCATCCCCCCTTGATGGAATTGTGAGTCTGCCTCTGAGTTGCCTGCTCCGAGCAGTCCTTCGTTTCTTGTGCTGTGGTCTCTCTCTACTGTTCTGGGGTCTGGGATAGAGGGATATGTTACTGGGCTGCCTTGTGGGCCAGTGACCCTGTCAGGCCCACCCCAGATTCCAAAGAGTAGCAGAACTTGTCTCTGTAATATGGGATGCAGAGACCAGAACTGTCCTAGCAGGGTCTCAACAGGGCTCTTTTGAATGATGTACTGGATCTTTTTCAAAATTACAGTAGAAAACCCAGTGTAGTGGCGCAGGCCTGTAACCCCAAGACTTGGGAGGCAGAGATAGGATGGTTGCAGATTCAAGGCCAGCCTCGGCAACTTAGTGAGATTCTCAGAAACCTAGGGAGATCGTTTCAAAATAAAAAATAAAGCCGGGCGTGGTGGCGCACGCTTGCAATCCCAGTACTTGGGAGGCTGAGACCAGAGGATCACAGGTTCAAAGCTAGCCTCGGCAACTTAGTGAGACCCTGTTTCCAAATAAGAAATAAAATTGGGCCTTTGGGTTCAATCCCCAGTACCACAAAAATAAATAAATAAATAAATAAATAAATAAACAAATAAATAAATAAAATAGGGCTGGGAGTGTAACCCGGAAGTAAAATTCCCCTGGGTTCAATCCCCAATACCACCACCAAAAAAAAAAAAAAAAAATTACAGTGGTAAAACACACACTTGGTGAAAATTTAAACAATAGAGATGTGTAAGAGGCAGATATCCTCCTGAAACCACCCTCCTGTGCCCTCTAGAACCTTGCTTCACAGATTCATGTCAGTTTTTCTAAGTATTTTCACCAATTCATATATCAAGTAACTTTTTTCTTTTTTTGCAGAACTGGGGAGTGAACCCAGGGGCATTCTACCTCCGAGCTACACCCCCAGTTCTATTTTTTATTATTTATTTTGAAACAGGGTCTCACTAAGTTGCGGAAGGCCTCACTAAATAGCTGAGGCTGGCCGCAAACCCAGATCCTCCTGTCTCAACCTCCCAAGTACTGGGATTACAAGCGTGTGCCACCACACCCAGCTCAAGTAACTTTATTATTTATTTATTTATTTTTTGCGGTACCGGGGATTGAACCCAGGGGCGTTCTACCTCCGCACTACACCCCCGGCCCTATTTTTTTATACTTTATTTTGAAACCGGGTCTCACGAAGTTGCGGAGGGCCTCACTAAGTACAGAGAGAGAGAGAGAGACAGGGAGAGAGAAAGAGAGAAAGACAGGGAGAGAGAGAGAGAGAGAGAGAGCACTGAGGCTGGCCGCGAACCCGGATCCTCCGGTCTCCGCCTCCCAAAGTACTGGGATTACAAGCGTGTGCCACCACACCCGGCTCAAGTAACTTTTAAACATAGATATATCTGTTTTAAGCCAGGTGCGGTGGTACACGCCTGTTATCCCAGTACTTGGGAGGCTGTGACAGGAGGATTGTAGGTTTGAGGCCAGCCTCAGCAACTTAGTGAGACCCTATTTCAAAATAAGAACTAAAATGGGGCTGGGGGTGTAGCACAGAGGTGGAACGCCCCTGGGTTCAATCCTGAGTACCACACACACACAAAGAAAGATAGATCTATCTTGAGAGCAGAGGGTACATTTGGGCTAACTGAACTGCCTCTGCTGAGTGCCACTGCGGTCTTAATTCCCCCCACTCCCTCACCCCCCATCTTTGTACCTGTACCTCATCATCTTAGATGCAGAGCCACTATCCCTGTCCTCTTTTCCCCTGAGGCGACAGTTTCAGCTTGTCCTTCCTGGGAGAAGGGTGATCAGCAGAGTGTGCATTGGTGTCTGAGTGCTGCAACCCCTCCCTGAGGCATTCCTGTGGCAGTGTAGCCTGACCACCCCAGAAACCAGGGCCACAGCCTCAGCCTACCCTGGCACCTTGCTGCCAGTGGGGTGGCTGAGGCGGGAGAGAAGGCCGCTGAGAAGAGGTTTGCTTGGCCACCTGGCTTGGCCCAGGCACCTTGCCTCTGGGGCCAGCTTCCCAAGTCTTTCCTGGAAGGTGAGGCCACTCCCATGTGTGGGGCAGATGCCCCTCCAATTGGCCTGGTGTCCAGGGGGTTCCTGTTCCTAAAATGGGGGGGGCACGTTAGCTGGGTGCGCTGGTGCCTACACCTGTGATCCAGAACTTGAGAGGCTAAAACAGGAGGATCACAGATTTGAGGCCAGCCTCAGTAACTTAGCCAGACCCTCAACACTTAGCGAGATCCTGTTTCCAAATAAAAAATAAAATAAAGGGCTGGGGGTGTAGTTTGGAGGTAGAACGCCCCTGGGTTCAAACCTAATACCAAAATAAAAGAATCCCCCCAAAAAACAAAATAACAACAACAAAAAAAATGGGGCGCGGAGAGTGTCAGTCACTTTCAGAGTTTATTCCATCATATCTTTGTTTTGAGCTTAAAGATATGGCAGAGAACCTGGGGGCGGTGGCGAAAGCCTGTTATCCCAGTAGTTGGGAGGCTGAGACAGGAGGATTGCAGGTTTGAGGGCAGCCTCAGCAATTTAGTGAGACACTCAGCAATTTGGCAAGACCCTGTTTTAAAGTAATAAATAAAATGGGGTTAGGGGTGTAGCTTGGAGGTAGAATTTCTCTGGGTTCAACCTCCAGTACCCCAGAAAAAGAAAGATATGGCAGAGAGAGAGAAAAAGAAAGCACAAGAGAGCATCTTCTCCATGCCAGGAGTGGGCTCTGGGAGAAACCAGACAGAGAGGGCTTTGCAGCTTGGTCCGCTGGTCCAGGGAAGGCTGGCTAGAGAGACAGCTGCCTGGAGTAGGGTGACACCTGGTGACTCTCCTGGACTGGGTGGAGCCGAGTAGAGATCAGCAGATCCCCAGAGGCGGCCTGCAGGAGGCCAGCAGAATGCAGGCCTTGGGGAGTGTGTCCTTATTATCCCCATTAGCGCATAATTATTATATAATGGGCGTTATTGCATAATCACAGTTATATAACAGGTGGCCCAGAATACAGACAGGGGGTGTAATAAGTGTATATCCTCTGGCTATAAATAGCTACCAGCCCCACGCTGAATATGTGGTCACACCGGAGCCACCTTATAAATACCCTTGCTGGGCTATAAATTTCTGAGCGGTGACGTCAGCAGGCACTGGGCACCTAGTTAGGGGGTGGTAGGAGGGACCTGAGGCCCCACCCGGCCACATGACATCATTGTTTCCTTAGCAACAGGAATGCTAAGGGGGGGGAGACCAAATGAAGGGAGGCCTTTAACAGGGATGAAGATGCTGGGTGTGGCAGTACTTGGGAGGCTAGGGCAGGAGGATCACATGTTCGAGGCCAGCCTCAGCAACTCAGTGAGACCCTTAGCAATTTAGTGAGACGCTGTCTCAAAATAAAAAATAAAAATAGGGCTGGGGGTGTAGCTTGGAGGTAGAATGGCCCTGGGTTCAGCCTCCAGTAACAAAACAAAACAAAAAGGGGGAGGAAGAAAATGGATAGAGCACTGGGGGGGGCAGTGCTGAACCTGGGTCTGACCAAGATGAGGTCCCTGGCGGAGTCCTGAAAGGGGGGAGACAGGCCAACCAGTGATAGCTCAGTGGACCCCATTTCTTGTCATCTGCCCTCTAGAGGCTCTGGGGTCCATTTCCCTGTGTGTAGCAGGTCATGCCAGCCACCATCAGGGAAAAGGGGGAGCTAAATGGCCTCCCCTGAGCTGGGCGTGGTAACGCATGCTTGTAATCCCAGTAGTTGGGAGGCTGAGACTGGAGGATCGCAGGTTCACAGCCAGCCTCAGCTACTTAGTGAGGCCCTCCACAACTTATTGAGACTCTGTTTCAAAATAAATAATAAAAAATAGGGCTGGGGCCAGGCGTGGTGGCGCACGCTTGTAATCCCAGTACTTTGGGAGGTGGAGACCGGAGGATCCGGGTTCATGGCCAGCCTCAGCTCTCTCATGCGCGCTCTCTCTCTCTCTCTCTCTCCCTGTCTCTCTCTACTTAGTGAGGTCCTCCGCAACTTTGTGAGACCCGGTTTCAAAATAAAGTATAAAAAATAGGGCCGGGGGTATAGCGCAGAGGTAGAACGCCCCTGGGTTCAATCCCCAGTACCACAAAAAAAAAAAAAAGAAAAGAAAAAAAACTCTCCCGTCTTTTTCTTTCCCAGGTCGTCTCTCCATGCTGAGAGTCTTACTGAGTTGCTGAGGCTGGACTTAAACCTACGATCCTCCTGTCTCGGCCTTCCAAGTACAGAGATTATAGGCATGCACCACTACGCCTGGCTTTCTCCATGATTTTAGGGTCACTTGTTGAAGGAGAATGTGAGCAGACCCACGTTCTGCACCCCAGTCATGTCCTCCCCAGGGTGCGGCTGTTCCCCATCCAGAGATTTTAGGCCAGGATCAGTCTTAGTAACAGAAGAAATATGCGAACAATTTGGCGCAGGCCTCAGATAGCCTCGTGGCATTAATGGCGCTGAGACATGGCGCCTGGAAAGGAAGAGGAGCCGCGATCGTCTTCTGGCTCTGGGAGACCCTGTGAAGTGGTGTGGTGAAGTACTGGTCCTCATCTCTCTGACTGTAGTTGTGGGAGGGATTCTCTTTATTGGCAGGTAGGGGGATTGAAGTTAGCTCAGAGGAAATGTGGGTGACAACTCGTCCTGGTTTGTCCAGGAGTTTCCTGGTTTTAGTTCTGAAAGTCCCTTGTCCTGTCCCAGGAAGTCTCTCAGTGCCTGGACAACCAGGATAGTTGGTTAGCCTCAAACAGAGGTTTTTTTTTTTTTTAGTCAGGGCTGATTTTGCCCTTCAGGGGACATTTGACAATGTTTATTCAAGTGGGGGAGGGTGCCATTGACATCTAGAGAAGAATCTAAAGCCTGGTGTGGTGGCGCACTCCTGTAATCCCAGTACTTGAGAGGCTGAGATAGGAGGATCACAGGTTCGAGGCCAGCCTCAGCAGCTAACCGAAGCCCTCAGCAACCTAGCGAGACCCTGTCTCAAAATAAAATAATAAAATAGGGCTGTGGGTGCAGCTCAGAGATAGAATACCCCGGGTTTAATCCCCAGGACCAAAAAAAAAAAAAAAAAAAAAAGGAAGAGTCCAGTGCCCAGGAACAAAGAATTGCCTGGCCACACATGTGTCACAAGTGCTGAGGCCTGAAGACCTGCCTTGGAGGGAGGTCGCCTGGTCACGGCTCCTCAGGGTGTCCCTTGTGCCTGCTGACCGAGCGGGCCACCTCTGCAAATTTCTTACAGCTCTGATTTCTCTGCTTTCGTTGGTGCTGTACAGGGTTATCGGGCCTGGAGACCTTTACTAGGAAATCATGGGGACTTTGCAGGTAAAATGGTGCTGAGAGCAAGCCCTGCCAGGTACCAAGGGCCACTGTGGATCCTGTGCTTGTTTATTTAGACAAAAATAACCATCATCAACCTGGTGTGGTGGTGCACACCTATAATCCCAGTACTTGGGAAGCTGGGACAGGAAGACCACAGGTTCGAGGCCTGCCTTAGCAAATTAGTGAGACTCTCAACAACCTAGTGAGACCCTCTTTCAAAACAAAAAATAGCTGGGCGTGGTGGTGTATGCTTGTAATCCCAGTACTTGGGAGGCTGAGACAGCAGGATCGCAGGTTCACAGCCAGCCTCAGCTACTTAGAGGCCCTCGCAACTTAGTGAAACCCTGTTTCAAAATAAATAATAAAAAATAGGGCTGGGGTGTAGCTCTGAGGTAGAATGCCCCTGGGTTCAATCCCCAGTAACACACACACACACACACACACACACACACACAGAGAGAATAAAAATAGCTGGGGGTATAGTTTGGAGGTAGAACACCTCTGGGTTTAATCCCCAGCACCAAAAAAAAAAAAATAAAAAAGGAATGATCATCAAACAGCTACTCCTTACTGCCCACCAAAGACTTTCCAAAAGGCAAAAGCCACCCCTTTTCTCCGTAGACCTGAATGGGCTGCTATAGCCACTGGGCCCATGAGGTCCCCTGAGTTTGTCCCAGTCCCAGGGTGAGAGAATTCCATAAAAGCCAGCTCCCCAGACCCAGCAACCAAGGCTGGACAGCACCTCCCAAAGGGGCTTCTCAGTCCAAACAGGCCACTGGCAGCACAGGGGACCGGGTCCTATTCTGACAAATAGGGTTTATAGAAACCTATTGGGTTCTAAGTTACTTCGTGTCATTTATAAGCAACTCCATTTCACTGGGCGTATGTGAAGTGTAATCACCAGCATACAGTGAACGCGTTCTTTCACCTGTGTTTGGTGTCTGTTTCCTTTACTATCTGGCTGCAGTTGACTGGGCGCCCTCTGTCCCTGACCACATGCACAGTGTGGCCAAATGGGTCATCGTTTCTGCTGACCTCACCCTGGGCCCAGAGATAATGGCCAGGATGACGGTGACGGGTGGTCCTGGCCAGAGTGGGGGACCAGCTGGGCCAGAGGCTACCCTTTGTGTGTCAAGCCTGACTCTGTGTGTGTGTGTGTGTGTGTGTGTGTGTGTGTGTGTGTTACTGGGGATCGAACTCAGGGGTATTCTACCTCTGAGCTATACCCCAAGACCTTCTTTAAATTTTTTTTTTTTTGTTTTGAAACAGGGCCTCGCTAAGTTGCTGAGGCTGGCCTCTAACCTGTCATCCTCCTGTCTCAGTCTCCCAAATACTGGGATTACAAGGCGTGCACCACCATGCGGGGCTTCGACTTTTGAGCTCAGACTTGGGATGGAAACAGATAATGAGCACGGATGGGGAATCAAGACACAAGGGTCTACGTGCAGGGCCCTGCCTGTAGGGCCAAAGGGAATCCTGCGGAGAGAGTGCTGGCTTCCAACACAAAGCCATTGCTCTTCAGAGCAATAATGCTCAGGATATTGCCAGTCCGAGAGATAGGCCAAGCAAGAGACCCCCTGCCCTGAGGACAGGCCAGATTTCTCTCACTTATTTATGGCATCGTGGTTTATAAAGTGGGCCCAGCACATAGCTCTCTGGGCACAGTTTCAAATACATGCATTTCTTTTAAACATCACACAGACACACGCGCGCACCCGCACACACACACACGGTCTGTTCCTGCCGGGAGCGTTCCTGGCCACGTGGGACAGTAACTGAGGATGATGGTACTAAAGCCACCATCTAATATTAGATTTTGTAACTCAGAGATTCATTAATATAATTACTCAGATGCCAGCCTGGCTTGGCAAGGCCTGGTGAATTGTGTTCCTCTCCAACAAAGCACTCTGGCTGCAGGGATGCCCCTGGTGAGCCTGGGCTTGGCTCCCTGTCTGTGACTGACTGTGGGCTGAAGGCACGGCTGGGCCTCCTCAGCATGCCCTCCCTGCGAGAGGCCAGGCATTCCCAGGCGGCAGGGCTTGCCTTCCTGTGTCTCCTCACAGGACAGGCGCCTCTGGAGTGTCCAGCAATCTGCCAGGCGAGGCCCCGTTTCTCCACAAGTTAGGTCTGGGCTTGGCTACGGCTGCAGGCCGGGTTCTTTTGCTCCCCTGTGATACTTTGCTCAAAGTCGTGTAAGTTTCTCTGGGTAGGCTGGAATCTCAGAGCTGGGACTCCATTTTATCTGCCTTCTCATCTGTCTTTCACCCAGCATATAGTTTTATATGCCTTCCTAAACCATTTTGAATACTGCATTAACCTTCAGATGGAAAGCAGCTGACGGCCGTCCCTGAGACAACTCAAAGGCCTGCAATTGGTCAAAAAGCCAGAAAGGAGCCCGGCACAGTGGCGCAGCCTGGAATCCCAGTGCTTGGGAGGCTGAGATGGGAGGAGCGCAGGCCTGAGGCCTGCCTCAGCAACTTAGCCAGGCACTCAGCAACTTAGCAAGACCCTGTTTCAAAAAAAACAATAAAAAGGGCTGGGTGTGGTAGAACACCCCTGGGTTCAATCCCCAGTACAAAAACAAAAACAAAAACAAAAAAACAAAACAAAACAAAAACAGAAAAGGGACTGATAAGGAAGGGAATGAAGGTGGGGTGGGGGTGGGTGTGCTCTGTGAGTGGGCCTTGCAAGGGGAGAGTCCCGACAGATGGCCGGGCGGCAGAAGCTCCTGAAACACCGCAGAGAGCATGGCATGCAAGTGGGTTGAAAGAGACTTGGTTTCTCAAAATATATATTTTTTCCTTTTACATAAATGAGTTGTCAGGAATGTGGGGAAAGAATAGCCCTCTTCTTAGCTGGGCACGGTGGTGCACACTCATAATCTCAGTATTTGGGAGGCTGAGACAGGAGGATTGTAGGTTCGATGCCAGTCTCAGCAATTTAGTGAGACCCTCAGCAACTTAGGGACACCCTGTTTCAAAATGAAAAATAAAACAGGGTTGGTGTGTAGCTTGGAGGTAGAATGCCCTTAGGTTCAGTCCCTAGTACCACAAAATAAAATAAACCAGGGCTGGGGGTGTAGCTCAGAGAGTACCCCTGGATTCAATCCCCAGTACCACACACACACACACACACACACACACACACACACACACACACAGAGCCAGGTGTGGTGACTCACGCTTGTAATCCTAGTACTTGGGAGGCTGAGATAGGAGGAGGATCGCAGGTTTGCAGCCAGCCTCAGTTACTTAGTGAGGTCCTCCGCAACTTAGTGAGACCCTGTTCAAAATGAAAATTAAAATAGGGCTGGGGGTGTAGCTGTGAGTGGGAGGTAGAATACCCCTGGGTTCAATTCCTATTACCACACAAATAAATAAATAAATAAATAAATAAGAAAAAGAAAAGAGAGAGTAGTTCTCTTCTTGGCCCTTCCTTCAGCCCTGACACCTTGTTGCAGGGCCCCTGTACCGTGGGCATATAAGCCCTGGATCAGCCCGTTCCAGCCCTGCCCAGGCCTTCCCTCTGTCTCCTTGTGTCTGTTCCTGCTAGACAGTCATCTCTGAGGAGTGTCCCCCCTTCTGGCCACATAGCACACAGCTTCCAAAGGCCACGTCCTCTGTAGATTCAGCCTGCAGGGTAATTGGACTTACCCGTGACAGGGTCTCTTCCTGCTGGGTGTCCCTCAGCTTGGATTGGCAAGGAGTGGCCCTAAGCCAGGATACTCCTGGCCTCCCTCCCCTTTGCAGAGAAGCCCTGGCCTCCAGGCCCCTCCTGCGGATGGAATCATGGCTTCTCTCTCCTGGGGATGCCTCTGGTGCTGGCCTCCTGGGTCAGAGATGACTGCCATCCATCCCCCCACTGGTCCATGTGCTTCCAGCACTGGTGGCTGGATTTGGTTATTAACAATGAATTATTAAAGGCATGCAGCTGGGTGTGGTGGCACATGCCCGTCATCGCAGTGCTTGGGTGGCTGAGATAGGAGGATCGCAGGTTTGCCGCTAGCCTCAGCAACTTAACGAGACCCTCAGTAACCTAGCAAGACTTCCAAAATAAAAATAATGAAATAGGATTGAGGGTGTGGCTTGGAGGTAGAATGCTCCTGGATTCAATCCCCAGTAACATACACACACACACACACACACACACACACACACACACAGAGCACAGGAATAGGGAGGGAGGTTTGCGCCTTTCACATACAGTCACTTCTTTCGCAGACCTCAAAATCTGTTCAGCTGCTGCTGCCGCCTTCACTGGCCCAGACCTCAGAGCCGTTGCCAGTAGTTTTCAAGTGAATCCCCAGCTCTCCTGTCTCCTCCAAAAACAAAACAAAACAAACAAACAAAAAAACAAAAGCAAAAAGTCTAGAGAGGAAAATAAAATTAATCAAAATTCTACCATTTAAAATAACTACTATTAACCTTTTCTTGCATTTTCTATGCCAATTCATATACATACTGTTTTTTTTTGTGTATGGTACTAGGGATTGAACCCAGGGGCCTTCTACCTCCAAGCTACACCCCCCAGCCCTATTTTATTTTTATTTTGAAACAGTCTCACCAGGTTGATGAAAGTCTCACTACTTGCTGAGGCTGTCCTCAAACCTGTGGTCCTCCTGTCTCAGCCTCTCAAGTATGAGGATGACAGGTGTGTGCCACCACGCCTGGCTTTTGAAGACTCTTCATATATGTTGTTAACATTGCTGTCTAGAAACTTGATGCCTACAGACACCACATGAGGGCCCATTTCACCACGTCCTGGTCTGTGCCTTGTTCATATTTACTCAGAGACCCAGAAGGATGCCACCATCATCCATACACATCATGTACCTCAGGACTCTTACTCTCTCTCTCTCTTTCTTCCTCTCTCTCTCTCTCTCTTTGCGGTACTGGGGATTGAACCCGGGGGCATTCTACCTCTGAGTCACACCCACAGCCCTATTTTTTATTCTTTACTTTGAAACAAGGTCTCACTAAGTTGCAAAGGGCCTCACTAAGTAGCTGAGGCTGGCCTCAAACCTGTGATCCTCCTGCCTCAGCCTTCTGAGTTTCTGAGAGCAGCTCTGCCCTCTTGCTTGTAGGTATATGCCCATTTCTGTGTTTATTCTCTATATCAGTTCTCACATCCTGGTGGTCAGGTGCCATCGCCCACTATGAGAGCTAATCGTGGACATCAGCCCACACTCTACACTGTCCAGCCGTGGTTTATGTAAATCTGAGGTGCTCCTTCTTAGGTTTCTGCAATCACTCCCTTCTGGCACTGCTAGAAGGGGGCAGCCCCTCAAGGGCCCCTGACATGGCAGTTCCCTGCCAACTTCTGCCCCAGGGACTGCAGAAGCAGGTGTTGATGTGCCTGGTGGTGAGCAGGTGCTGGCCATGGTGTCTTTCTCTGTGTGTGTGTGTGTGTGTGTGTGTGTGTGTGTGTGTGTGTGTGTGTGTGTTGTGTGTGTGGTACTGGGGGTTGAACCTGGAGGCATTCTACCTCTAAGCCACACCTCCAGCCCTATTTTATTTTTTATTTTGAAACAGAGCTGAGTTGCTGAGGCTGGCCTCAAACCTTTGATCCTCCTGTTTCAGCTTCCTAACTACAGGAATTACAGGTGTGTGCCACCATGCCCGGCTTGGCCATGGTGTGTTTTTTTTTTTTTTTTTTTTT